>ML811731.1:8605-24347 GCA_009831015.1 Picea engelmannii
TGATTCAAAATGAAAATGTCTCCTTGGTATATATAGGAGACTAGGAGGTATAATTACAACTAATGGCCTAAAGCTGACATAAATAAAATAAAATTACTAATATTATATGCCCCAATTAAGGGGTAATGAGCCAACATTAGGGCTTAACAAAGGGTTTTCTTTCTCGTGGGTTTGGGGTTTGGGCGTTGGCGTGCTTGGCACTTTAGGCGCTAGGCTTTTTATTTGTGAGGTCGACTACCAAGCTTCAGCAGGTCAGTCTTGTCTCTGCCCTTGGCTAACCTCTACTCTGGAAATGTGTTGAGGTCACCTCCCTTTCCTATTTGCAATTTCGTGGGCGCAGTCGTGGCTCCATGGCTGACCGCCTAGAGGGGACGACCATGGCTGCCAAGGGTTTTTTTTTTTTTTGTTTCTATAGGAACGAAGAGTACCTATAGTATTTTATCATTCTAGCTATTGGAGCTTGGAAAAATCTTCTGGTCCATACCGCTTGCATTTTTTTCTTTTCAGAAAGGTTCATTTAAAATTACGTACGTACTTCATTTTTTTTGTGTGCAGAATCTGATCCATCTTCGTGTTTGAAGTTGCAGTTTTTCGCCGTGTGAAAGGTATTTTATGAAGGGTCATGTAATTTGGTGTTAAGGATGGTAATTTGGGAGTTTTCTGTTAATTTTTGAAATATATTGTTAATTTTTTTTTTTTTAAGAATTCGTTAACTGTCAGCAGTGGATCGTGTGAATTTTGGTATGTCGGGCTTATATGCTTTATATTTTGTGCAAAGCTTGGATGATATTTGTGTGATTTACATGTTATTTTTCGACTTATTGCCTGGAATTGTTTTGATTTTTCCTTTGTAACAAACTACTCTGTATGAGCCTGGTGTATTTATATTTTGATTGTGAATAGGTTAAATCTATAAGCATTTATATAAATATATATATATATATATATCAAATTACTTAAACTAGGGGTGTATCAACTAGGCTTATTCTGATACTGGAATATGAATGTTGTGTTAATAACTCTAGTGTGGTCTACCTTCAATACTCTTAGGTCATGATGCAAACTGTGTCCTATAACAATTGTTTTTGGCGTGAGTAATTTCTTGAGTTTTTTTTTTTTGTCTTTTTTCTGTAAATCTTTCAAATTACAGGTTACACCCTCAAGATCCTCAGCAGTAACTCCTGTTATTTCTGTTAGGTAGTTAACTACAGGTTTTGATGGTTTCACAAGCAGATCCATGACAGTCTCTAAATTTTGATCCACCGCAAACTTTCACGACTTCTTCTGATCCATCTTCACATCGGACCATCTCACAATCTATAGATATCAACCTTTCTGAATTGCTCGAATTTGGTAACTTCCTCAATTTTGTTACCAACCATCCTTCGTGATAGGATGGAACTGAATATAGATTTTCAAATTTTGGGTGTTGATAAGTTAGACGTACCAACTCCTGCTCAGGAGATGTGTCTAAAGACTCCATACATGATCGCCAAAGTTTGCGCTTTTTCCACCTCATGATTCTAGTGACCACCTTAAGGTCTTCCTTAGTAGCAAATGTCTTCACAAAAGCTGCGAGAACATCCCACAATTTCTTTCCAGGATCACAAAATGATGAACCAAATTTACTATCATGTAAATTTAAAAATTCCTGCCAATCTCCTTTAGAACCCTTGATTTGACGTGCTTGAGCTAATTTGACAATTTTCACAAGAATCTCTTTATCTTCCTATGTAAAGTCGACCGCGCATTTCACCATTGCTTACGGTCTTTATAATTAGGGTAGTTCCGACCTATAGGGTCCTTTCATAGGTTGTGGATGTTGTATACAAGTTCACACTGTTAGTCGCCACAGCTTCAAGAATGCTCGCTTCGGAGCTTTTCGCTCCCTTTTGTGGAAGACGCTGATTGAAAAGATGTTTTTACTCCATTTATATGGCATATATATATTTTTTTAACAGTTTAAATAATGTCTTTTACATAAGGCGCATTAAGTATCTAATATATAATGCTTAGGTAAATATCTAATTAATATATTTTTTAATTTTTTTTTACAGTTTAAATAAATGTCTTTTACATATTGATCCACATCTAATAGATATTAGTGGGTTTGGCGTGTAGGAGGTGGAGGTGGAGCTTGTGGCTTGGCCCTCAAGCCCAAATTTATATTTACCCTAGAGTGTTTAAATTTCTGGGTGTGGTTTATTTAAATTTCTGGGTGGGTAGGTAGGCCCTTGGTTCCAGATTTTGAACCAGGGCTCTGATACCATTTGTAGTAGCCGTAAAAGTACAAAATTTAATTCTAATTTAGCATATAATTCTTTATCATACAAAAATAATTCAATCACCAACATATGAGCATATGATATTCGACAAAAAATTAAAATTTTATCCACAACATAAGAATTACTTAACAAAATAAATAAATTACCTCTCCCTGATGCTAATTCCCCCGTCGATCTGGTTGTTCATTGCTGAAACTGTGTCAAACACTGCCCAAAACCATGTTTCCACCCTACCAACTAGGAAAACTTCCTAGCTCCAGGGTACCATATGGATATCCTGGCCCCCGTGCCCAAAACATCCAGCAAACCGGTGCCCCCTATACTGATCCTTTGCCCGACTCCCCAACTCAAACTCTTTCCAGCAAATTCCCAAATCCTAGAGAGCCTTCCCCCAAAAATCCAAGTCGAATGATAATCCCCTCTTCCGTAAACCCTCTTCCACTCATATCCCCCTTTCACCGCCCTTTCTCCTCATTTATTTCTTTACCTACACATTTATTACCTTATCCACCTAGTTAATGCCCCTTATCCACTTATTAATGTTCCTTATCCGTTTATTAATGCTCCTTATCCCCTCTTCCGTAAACCCTTAATTTAAACAATATAATTTATTAACCCTCTTAATTTAATGCCCATGTCAATGAATGTAACAGGTAATTAATTAATCAAATTATAACCATTAATTAATTAATAAATATTTAATTAGTATCATTATACCAATCTTTGTTTAATTAATAATATGTTAGAAAAATTAATTACCTAATAAACTTTTTACTTAATAATCCCTAAACATGTATTCTACTAGGGTTGTTACACATTCTCTTAGATTAATAATTAATAATATAATTATTGATTATTAAATAGTATATATAATAATTAAATGATAATAATAAATAGTTATTGATTATCCAAGGGACACATCCTTTCATGGATGGTCACCATATGTTCTTTATATATGGAACACTCATCATTGTAATAATATATCGATCTTATCTAATATGAAGAAGAACAACATGGTATCAGAGCGGGACTGGGCTTGACTCCTTCCTGGAGGGCCCAGGAAAATTAGAGTAGAGTAAAATGTTGGGAGTGTTAAATTTATGGGGTTGTTACAATCTCTATGTACAACATATTTACTTTTTTCTCCTACCTAAATTATAGAAATAATTCCATAAATTATGGTGGGCAATAATTTCTAGTAAAAATGTCTAATTACCTAAATATGAGGAATGTATTGCGTATTTACTTCTACCTATATTTATGCAAAGAATCACATGAATTATGGAGGAACAATTTAACAAAGTCGAATACTATGTGGATAGATTATAACCAAATTAATCTTTGGGTAGTTATGGGGGGTATTCTCAAACTATTTATAAAAAATAAAATAAAATTTAATTTTAAATTTAATTTTCAAAGAGACGTTTCTTTTTTGGATCAATGTAATATTACTATAAAAAGACACTTGAAAGACACAACAATAAACAAATATTTTTTTCTCTCTCACATGTGTGATAAGTGATCTAAGGAAGAGACTAAGAAGTTGAAATTTTCCGAGTTACTTAGTGATGTTCTAGTGTTTACTAAAGTAATATTGTATATCATTAGAAGTAATTACCACTTGTGGAAAATTGTGCTTGTTTAATTTAACACTAGAAAATCAACATGGTTAGTCATATGACATTGAGTATATGATGGATGTGTGTTGGTAGCTGTATGATATTGAGTATATGTCACATGTGTGTTGGTAGCCATATGACCTCGAGTATACGATGGATGTGTCTTGGTAGCCGTATGACATCAATTATATCATGAATGTGTGTTGGTCATAGTAGAAGACATATTATTTGGAGGGTCATTGTATATAATTGTGCACAAGATAAATTGATCTCCGCTAGGAGATGTTTTTTGTTTTTCTTGTTTCTTGTTCTGGGAAGGTCACATGTAATATCTCTGAGAAGGAGGCATAATGACGGTCACAGGAGGCAGGCGTGGAGGGAAATACCTTCCAACATGATATCAAGGAGAGACATTTCCAGACATGATGCTCAGAGACAGGAAATCTCTAGGAGCAATGTGCCTCCCAAGATGGGACCATGCCAGATAGAAGAGACAGTTCCAATGATCATGGATACATCGAGTCAAGACCTATCGTAGCACAACTATGGTAGATCCAGTAGAGGAGGAAAACACATTATGAGACTCAGAGGGAGAAGGTGTAGCAGTCCCAGTACATGATTTGAGCCATGAGATGTTGAGGAAGAAGGCATGGCAACAGTTCAAGTGTATGTAGAAGCACTCCCAAAGACGGAGGTGGTACTACATCTAGAGGGAGCATAGATTGAGTTACCTCCAGAGAAGGAGGAAGAGCTACCTTTAGTTTCAGAGGGAGCAAATACAAAGGAGGAGTCACCTCCAGCTCCAAAGGGAGTGTTGATGTTTTTTAGCTTCCCGAGACATTGGTTTCATGAGGGAACCTCGATATATCAAGTATGGTCCAAGATGACTTAGCATGATCAAGATTTACCTATGTTTATGTGAGAAAAGGCATCCATGACTACAGTGTATGTTTGGAACAAAAGTCCTCATAAGACTTTGAGGAACATGACGCCCGAGGAGGCCTTCACCAGAGTGAATCCTGAGGTTGGACACTTTAGGATATTTGGGTGTCCAGTATACATTTATGTACCTGAGGAGAAAAGGATCAAGCTATACCCTTCATGAAGAAAGGGTACATTTGTGGGGTACAATGAGTTTTTGAAGGCATATCAGATCTACATTCTTGGTCAGAGATAGATTGAGGTGAGAAGAGAAGTTACCTTTGAGGAGGAGGTATCCTTTAAGAGATCTAGAGGATCTCACATGGAGATTGATCCAATTGATCCAATTGATCATGTTGATCCTGTATCTCCAGTTGATGTTCCCAGAGATATTGCAATAGGTCAGAAGAGACCTACATGGGCTTGTTATACTTTGAAGGAGGAAGAAGGATATGTATGTCCTCGTGGTACCTTCCAAGTGAGCAAGGGACCTCATATATATTCATTCATTTTGAATATCTCATTCATTTTGAGCCTTCTTGTTATGAGGACACAACTAGTCATTCAGTATGGAGAGATGTCATGATGGAGGAGTATCAATCCATAATGAAGAAAGATGTGTGGGATATTGTTCTGAGACCTGAGGGGAAGTTTGTAGTGACTTATAAATGGATCTACAAGATCAAACACACAGTTGATGGGAGCATCGAGAGGCACAAAATGAATTTTTTTTCTAGAGGATTCTCTCAGGTGAAGGGAATAAATTATGAGGAGACATTTGCTCCTGTTGCTCGATACACTTCTATACAGATGATTATTTCCCCCACAACATCCATGGGTTGGAGAGTACATCAGATAGATGTAAATGCAACCTTTCTCAATGGAGATATTGAGGAAGAATTATACATCGAGAAGACAGATGGTTTCGTGATACATGAGAAGGAGTCTCATGTGTGCAGGTTGAATAAGACCTTGTATTTACTCAAGTAGACACCTCGAGCTTGGTATGCAAGGATTGATGGACACCTAATGATTTTGGGATTTAGCAAAAGTGTTGTCGATCCTATCCTGTACTACAATACTATTAATGGTGAGTCCCTGATTTTGGTCCTATACGTTGATGATTTATTCCTCATTGATACAGAGAGCCTTATTGTTGAATGAAAGTATGCGTTGGAATCTAAGTTTGAGATGAATGACCTTGGTATGATGCACTACATCTTGGGACTAGAGGTGTGGCAGAGAATTGATGAGATCTTCCCGAGTCAGGGGAAGTACATAGTTGAGATATTGAACAAGTTTGGGATGCTGAAATTGAAGCTCGTGGCTACACCAATGGTGATGAATCTAAAGAAACTAAGTGTGTCTTCTTCTTATTCTGACGAAATTGATCCGAATTTGTACAGACAACTGATTGGATCATTGATGTATCTAGTTAACACCAGATTATATGTTTGTTATGAAGTGAGTACACTTAGCCAGTTTATGATTTAGTGGAGACAAACACAATGCATTGTTGCGAAGCATGTGTTGAGATACCTGCGAGGCACGGTTGGACATGGTATGAGATATACTTCTAGTATTGACATGAGATTGCAAGAATATACTGACTCTGATTAGGCAGGGAGCACAGTGGACAAGAAGAGAACCTCTATGTGTTACTTCACTTTGGGATCTGCCATGGTTTCCTCGTGTAGTAGGAAACAAACTTATGTGGCCTTGAGCATTGCAGAATAAAAGTACATTGCATTGAGTGTGGCAGTCCATGAATTAGTGTGGTTTTGCAAGCTCCTTGTAGATTTATTTGGATATGTGTTGGATTCCAATGTTATTCCGATACATGGTGTAGAGGAAGGAAGTATTGGTTTAGTACCTTCCTATAGATGAGCAATTTGTTGATGTTCTTACCAAACCAGGACGAAGTTCGAGTACTTTTGTGACAGACTTGGAATGGAAAAGAATGCCTCCCTCTATGAGAGGGAGTGTTGATGTTTGCATCTTCCTAATACATTATCTAGATTGTACTCCTCTGTGACTAAGTTGAGTTGATCTATGAGGACACTTATCTGAGAAGGTATAAGTGGGTTTGGGCTTATCCAAGAAGCCATAAGTGTGTTGGTCTATGAGGACACTTATACGAGAAGGGATATCCCAACATCCCTTGTAGATAGCACATGAGGACACATCCCATGTGGAGAGAACATGAGAAAATGTCAAGGGAGTTGACCTTGACGTCACACACTATGGGGAGTTGACCCTAGTGTTTCTAGAGGGAGTAGCCTACAGAAGTCCACATGGGAGTGCCATGTGTGACATACATTCTCTAGATCGTACTCCTCTGTGAATTGAGTTGAGTTGATCTGTGAGGACACTTATTTGAGAAGGGATAAGTGGGACACTTATCCGAGAAGGGATAAGTGGGTTTGGGCTTATATCCCAACATTGTTGATTAAGGTTGGTTGTCATTGATGTCAACCCTTGAAGAAAGTCTGGTAGAAAATTTTGGTAGCACAAAGGTTTGGGTAATGGACCCAAGGTTTTTTCATGTATAATGGTATGATTTTTAATATATTTTGCAGGTAATACTATTCTATATGGATAGTACATGTCATTCCATTTCTGGTGGTATGTGGAACGTCACATAACTCCTAATGGTTTGAGAGTTATGGCCTTACGAAGTTGCAGGACCCTCATATGTTGGCTTGAAGCCCCAAAAGGTCAAATAAGTCAAAGAGCTTGCAAAGAAGAAATTATTATTTAAATGATAAAGTAAAGTGACAAAGTCAAGAAGGATTATTTAATTAATAAAGTGAAGTGACAAAATCAAATAAGATGACTTAAATGATAAAGTGAGGTGACAAAGTCAAGGAGGAATATTTAAATGATAAAGTAATGGAGAGATTTCTAATTATGGAAAGTGGTTAACCCTAAAAATGAGTAAAATAGGTTTAAGTGGCCTATAAATGGGTTAAGTGACCTAGAAATAGGTTAAGTGACCTTGAAATGGGTTAAGTGACCTAGAAATAGGTTAAGTGACCTATAAATGGGTTAAGTGACCTAGAAGATGTTATTTGGAGAGTATAAATAAGAGGCAAGGCTCTCTCATTTTATATCACACTTGAGCATACTAAATATCTATAGGTAACTGAGGTAACCAAAGGATATCTAACCCGAATTTCAGAGGGAAGGTGAAGAAAAGAAGGTCAGAATTCAAGGGAGGATAAATTCTTTTGATGATGTTTTCTAAGATCCATTCAAAAAATATTTCGTGTGGGACACGCTCTACAAGGTTGCTCTCTAGAATAATCCGAAATTCAACAAGGTATGTCATTTTTTCTATAACTCCTTTTCTGAGAGGTTACAAGTAATGACACCTGGATGAATTACATAGAACAAACTGAAGAATATTGTGTACTACTTTCATATATTTATTCATTACAGGTACATAGTTATGATTATTTCAAGTTAGGGTTGTTGACTAATCCAAAAATAGTCATGTGAGACTAAAGAAAAGTTTGATGAAAATGCTAGTCTCTTGTTGTGAAAGTTAAGGAAGGTTTGCTGGTATGTGATCATATACACCAAGTCTATTACAGAGTTACAAATCATATTTGGATGATGAAATTGATGAGGTATTTTGGTTAAGGTACATGTTGGGTACATGGTTGAGACAAGTAGTTGATTAGTTGGAACATACATGAGGTGTATAGTTGATGATGTTGGTACATATTGACGAGTCATAGTTGATGAGTAGTTGACACATGATTGGTACGTACTTGGTGCATGGTTGGATGCACTTGTTTATGGTACAGGTTGATTAGAGGTTGTTTGGTATAGGTTGGTGCATGGTTGATGCACTTGTTTATGGTACAGGTTGAGGTACAGGTTTATTGGTACAATTTTACAACGATATATCTCACAGTGATAGGTTGACAGTGGTTCCATCATTCTACTTCTACTTCAGGGCGGTTGGATGGGGAAATGAAAGGTGGTTGTAGCCACCTTTCGGTTGTAGTCAAACAACATAGGGGGTTGTAGCGTCCTTCTGGTTGTAGCCAGAGAATAAAGGAGTTGGAGCTTCCTTCAGGTTGTATCCTGAGAAACATGGGGGTTGGAGCCTCCTTCGAGTTGTAGTTGGAAAAAAAAGGAAGTTGGTGTTTCCAATGAATGTAATTCTTCAAGACATATAAGAAAAATCATTCTGTGGTTTTCTCCCTCTTTGGGTTTCAACATAAAACACTGGTGTACTGTGTATGTGTATGATTGTTCATTTGTTCATTGCTTATTTACTCTGCAGTTATTATATGATTATGCTAAATTGATATAACACTTGGATTATATGGTTAAAAAGGATTAATTTCTCTATTACTGATTCACCCCCCTCTCAGTAATACAACAATTAGTATAAGAGAAGGTTCCTTCAGAAATTAGTTTAACCACTGAAAGGTAGATCATGGAGAGAAACAACTTGTATAAAAATGGAATACCAAGGTTCAATGGACAAAAGTATGCATTTTGGAGCATAAGGATGAAAACATATATGCAGGCACGGGGATTTGAAATTTGGCAATTAATTGTAGATGGATACACAACACCAGTAGTTCCGACAACAAATGATAAAGCAGTGAAACTTGGTCAAAATAATTCCAAAGCCAAAAATGAACTTTTGAATGGTCTTAGTGAAATGGTATTCACCAAATTTCCACATTGTAAATCTGCTAAAGAGATCTGCGAAAAACTTCAAAATATTTATGAAGGAGATTCAAAAGTCAAAGTAGCAAAGCTTCAAACTTACAAAGATCAATTCGAACAACTTAAGATGAAGGAAGATGAGAATATTGTAGCTTATGTTTTATGAGTTGATGAAATAGTAAATGAAATCATAGGACTGGGAGAAGAAATCAAAGAATCTGTAATTGTTCAAAAAGTACTAAGATCTCTTCCTATGAGATTTGACTCTAAGATATCAACACTAGAATAAATATCAGATCTAAACTCAATAAGCATGAATGAATTACATGGAATATTCACAGCATATGAAATGAGAACTGAACAAGAAAATCCATATATAAAAGAAGCAACCTTCAAAGCATCCAAAAAGTCAAAGAAAAAGGGAAGGAAAAAAGAATAACATAACAACAATAGTGACATCTCGGAAGATGATGAAGAAGTGGCTAACTTTGTCAAAAGACTGAACAAGGGAACCGACGATAGGTATAGAGGTAAGATTCCTTTAATTTGTTTTAATTGTGATGGTATTGGTCATTTTGCTAACAAATGTCCTTATAAGAAAAAGAGAAATGATGAAGGTTACTCAAAAGGAAAACAAACATATATAGGCAAAATAAACACAAAGAAAGTTTTCAAGAAAAGCTTATGCACCAAAGAAGACATCTCATCATCAGATGAAGATTAAGTCAGTGACGGTGATACAGAAAGAGTTCTATTCATGGCAGTAGAAGATTGTGATAAAGAAGACTCCGAAGAAGAATAAAAAGAAGTCGAAGAAGTATATGAATAAGTCGAAGAAGAAATTGAAGAGGAAGAAGTTGACTACCGAGAGGAATTAATGTGTGCCATAGAAGTTACCAGGAGAGAAAAGAAGAAAAACAAGAAACTACAAGCAAAACTAGACAAGAAAGAAGAAACTCAAGAACTAGAACAAATGATCACAAATTTGAAGGTTCAAATAGAAGAAGATAAAAGAATTGAAGAAGCACTCAAATAACGACTAGAAGAAAAAGACAAGATCATTGGAAATTTGGAAGTAGAGATTGTCACATTAAGAAAGGATCTTCAAAATAAAAATATGCAGAACAACTCAAAATTTTGGATGACACTATCAATAGTAAAAAATCTCATCATGACAAGTCCAGACTTGGATACAATCAGACAGAAAAAGGATCAAGCTCCAAAACAAAAGAGCAAGAAACATATCCAAAAATCTATGCAGAAACAATCAAGCGGGATAGGAATATCTACAAGGAAGATTCAGATTTCAGAATCAACAATCGATAAATAGGCTTGGGAAGAAGAATAATTTATAAGATTACCTCCTTTCAGAATATATTCAACTCCCAGGTATCAAACTATGTTTTTTGGTTTATGTTATTCATGTAATAATTTTGGACATAAAGTTGTGAATTGCAGAGCTAACAACAAGAACACAAACAACTTTGAAAGTCATACACAAAGGGGTTATCCAAGAAGGCCTAGTGAGACAGAGAAGAAGTTACAACAGGTTTGAATCTTTGAGCACTGAAGTGGAATGTTACAAATGTAACAATTTTGGACACAAGGCCAAAGATTGCAGAATGACAGTCCCTCCTAGAGAACCGCAATAGAATAACAACAGTCATAGACAGGAACCTCAGAAAAGGACATGGATAAGAAAGTAGGATCAGTATAGCAATGAAGAATTCACACTCGCTCTACAAGCTAAGCATAAGAAACATGGTTGGTATGTTGATAGTGGTATGTTTCTATGGAAAGGAGGACCGGAAAATGTGAAACACTTCAGAGTTTTTGGAATCAAATGCTACATCAAAAGAGAAGATGGAAAAATGGGAAAGTTTTAATCTCGTGTGGACAAAGGAGTACTTGTTGGTTACTCAAGTACAAGGAAAGCATACAAGTGTTACAATCTAAGATTGAACAAAGTTGTAGAAAGCATCAACGTAACAATTGATGAAACAAGAAGACCAGAATCAAAGGAAGAAGAAAATGAATTAATGGAATAACTTTTCGAAGAAGAAGAAGAAGATGAAAAGGAAGTAGAAGAGGAAGATGAAGAGAATATGATAGAAGCATAAGAGAAAGTTCAAGAAGTGCCTCCAAAGACAACTAGCAGATGAGTACAGAAGAATCATTTTTCAGATCAAATTATCGAAAACAAAGACGCATGAGTTGAGAATAGAAGAAGTATCCGTTCACCAGAAAAAATACACCTAGCACTCACATATACGATTGAACCAACCTATTTTGAAGAGGCCAGCAAGGATGAATTTTGGAACAAGGCCATGGATGAAGAATTGTATCAAATAGAGAAAAATGACACTTGGGAATTGGTTCCAATACCAAAGGATAAGAATGTGATCGAAACAAAGTGGGTATACATGAATAAATTGAATGAAAATGGACAACTTACAAGGAACAAATCTAGATTGATATGTAAAGGATATGCACAGATTGAAGGAATCGAATTTGAAGAGACATTTTCCCCAATTGCCAGAATGGAAGCAACCCGATTTCTTTTAGATTATGCACGCTCCAAAAATATTAAAGTGTATCAGATGGACATAAAATCATATTTTATAAATGGGGAACTTGAAGAAGAAGTCTACATTGAACAACCAGAAGGAATTCAGTTGTCAGAGAATGCAGACTATGTGTGCAAATTAAATAAGGCCTTGTATGGTCTAAAACAGGCTCTTAGAGCATGGTACTCTAGACTGAATAAATATCTACGGCGGGAAGGGTTCAAAAAAGGAAGTGAAGACATCAAACTCTACATCAAGGTAAGTCAAGGTAATATTTTATTAATTGAATTTTATGTTGATGATATTATTTTTGGTAGTGATGATGACAGGTTAAGCCAGAAATTTGCAAATGATATGCAGAATGAATTTGAAATGTCATTACTTGGAGAATTTTCCTTCTTTATGGGACTTCAGATACATCAAAGCAACCAAGGAACTTTTATTTCTCAAACCAAGCATATCAGAGAAATGCCAAAGAGGTTCGGAATGGAAGATTGCAAACTAGTTATCACTCCCATGAAAACCAATTGCAATTTAAGCAAAGATGATGATTCAAATTCTACAGATCAGAGGAAATATAGGTCAATGATTGGTGGCCTACTATATGTGACAGCATTCAAACTAGATGTAATGCAGGCAGTTGGACAGGTGGCACGATTTCAAGCAGCACCATAGGAATCACATGTATTAACAGTGAAGAGAATTTTCAGATATCTCAAAGGAACATAAGAGTTTGGATTACGGTATCCAAAAGGAAATGATTTATCTCTCATTGCCTACACAGATGAAGATTCGATAGGGTTTATTGGTGACCGACGAAGCACCAATGGAGAAACGTTCTACTTGGGTGAGTGTTAGTATCATGGCTAAGCAAGAAACAATCATCAATATCTCTATCTACAGCCGAGGCAGAGTATATTGCAGCAGCAAGATGTTGTACATAGGTTCTTTGGATGAAACAAAATTTGACAGATATATAGGTTGAGTATGATGAGCCCATTCCAATCTATTGTGATAATACAAGAATCGTCAGTATCTCAAATAACCCGGCGATGCACTCCAAGACAAAGCAAATTCCAATCAAGTATCACTTTCTACAGGAAGAGGTTGTAGAAAATAACATTAGAGTTGAGTATGTGGGCACAAAAGAACAAGTGGCAGACATATTTACAAAACAACTTCCACGGGAAGCCTTTTAGTATCTTTTCCAAAGACTCAAAGTTATTTCTACTCCAAAATGAATGCTTATGTTAAATGTCTTAGATGTACACGAGGAAGCACCATAAAGAGGACAGTTCATTCAGGGGGAGTAACCCCGCATGGAAAGATATATTTTCCATTGATAACAAAGGGGGAGATATTCATCAGATGCAGAGGACAAAGGCATGATTCCAAGGGGAGCAATGGTCATAGAGATGCAGAGGATAGAGGCATGGTTCCGGGGGGAGAATGAGTGATATGACTTCAGTATTGCATGAAAGGATTTGAGTATTACATCAGAGTGTTGCCATCAATGCCAAAGGGGGAGATTGTTGATTAAGGTTGGTTTTCATTGATGTCAACCATTGAAGAAAGTCCGATAGCACAAAGGTTTGGGTAATGGACCCAAGGTTGTTTCATGTATAATGGTATGTGTTTTAATATATTTGAAGGTAATACTATTCTATATGGATAGTACATGTCATGCCATTTCTGGTGGTATGTGGAATGTCACATAACTCCTCACAGCTTGAGATTTATGGACTTACGAAGTTGGAGGACCCTCATATGTTGGTTGAAGCCCCAAAAGGTCAAAGAAGTCAAAGATCTTGCAAAGAAGAAATTATTATTTAAATGACAAAGTAAAGTGACAACGTCAAGAAGGATTATTTAAATAATAAAGTGAAGTGACAAAATCAAAGAAGATTATTTAAATGATAAAGTGAGGTGACAAAGTCAAGGAGGAATATTTAAATGATAAAGTAATCAAGAACTTTCTAATTATGGAAAGTGGTTAACCCTAAAAATGAGGAAAATAGGTTAAGTGACCTATAAATGGGTTAAGTGACATAGAAATAGGTTAAGTGACATAGAAATGTTTTAAGTGACCTAGAAAGGTCAAGTGGCCTAGAAATGGGTTAAGTAACCTGGAAGATGTTATTTGGAGAGTATAAATAAGAGGCAAGGCTCTCTCATTTTAGACCACACTTAAGCATATTGAATATCTATAGGTGACTGAGGTAACCAAAAGATATCTAAGCCGAATTTCAGAGGGAATGTGAAGAAAAGAAGGTTGGAATTCAAGGGAGGATAAATTATTTTGATGATTCTTTCTAATATCCATTCAACAAATATGTTGTTTGGGGCACGCTCTACAAGGTCACTCTCTAGAATAATCCATAATTCAGCAAGGTATGCCATTTTTATATAACTCCTTTTCTGAGAGGTTCCAAGTAGTGACACCTAGAGGAATTGCATAAAAAAAACTGAAGAACATTGCATAATACTTTCATATATTTATTCATTACAGGTACATAGTTATGATTATTTCAAGTTAGGGTTGTTGACTAATCGCAACATAGTCATGTGAGACTAAAGAAAAGTTTGATGAAAATGATAGTCTCTTGTTGTGAAAGTTAAGGAAGGTTTGCAGGTATGTGATCATATACACCAGGTCTATTATAGAGTTACAAATTACATTTGGATGATGAAATTGATGAGGGATTTTGGTTAAGGTACATGTTGGGTACATGGTTGAGAAAAGTAGTTGATGAGTTGACACATACCTGAGGTGTATAGTTGATGATGTTGGTACATATTGACGAGTCATAGTTGATGAGTAGTTGACACATGATTGGTACATACTTGGTGTTGGGGCAATTCAATTGCTTAAATTGCTTTCATTTAATTATCAACCAGGGATGCTCGTAAGCTTGTGATGATGCCAACAAAATATATGCAGGAGTAGGCATCTAACTCTAATCTAAGAAAATTCAATCAAATCCTAACTCTTTCATTCCACTTAATAAGACTTAGTTGTTGTAGGAAAGAAAGCACTAGCTCCCTTTCAGGAGGTCCTCTCAAGATGTTTCAAAAAACCTATCAACAATCAAGATCATCAAATAATTCTAATAAAAAAAATAAAACATATAAACCTATTCAAAGCATTAGAACAAGAAGAAAATGCTACTATGATCTATTTGGAGTGAGCCCAATTCTCCCAACAAAAAAGTAACACATAAACTAAAGCATTCTAAATCTAAACTAGAGAATGGAAACTGATGTGAAAAGAAAGCTTGATTCTTATTCCATCATAAGTTGGATACAATGCTCCAAGAGTCCTCTTTTTGAAATGGAGGAGGCACTCCTATTTATACAAAAAATTAAGATAACTTAGATCCAAAAACTCTCCTAGATCCACAAATGTCTCATTTGGTTACAACCATGTGCTCACACATATCAAGTGATATCTCTACAAATCCTCTCACAAATCTCTCTTTCATGATTAATCTCCATCCAAGATACTTGAGTAAATATCCAAATCTTCAAGGGGTTGAAGAGGATTCGAATTTGAGGCTTGATGGTCAAGTTTGACTTGGTTGGAGTCTTCAAATACACCTGTAAACATCATGAAACTCATCCCACTTTCATATATAAGTGTAAACATGTCATTTTTCCA
>ML811731.1:24397-72483 GCA_009831015.1 Picea engelmannii
ACTCATCCCACTTTCATATATAAGTGTAAACATGTCATTTTTCCAATATTTAATCATAAATTCACTCAAAAACACTAAAATAGATGCATTGGAAAATAATATGTCTAAAACCCATGTAATCATGAAAATGGTTTAATGTGAGGATATGAGAAAGTGAAATATGGTTAAAAGTGAAGTGAAAGTGAATTCAAAGTGAAGTGAAAGGTTGGTAAAAAAATGGTACTTTGGCGACCCAACACTTGGTACATGGTTGGATGCACTTGTTTATGGTACAGGTTGATAACAGGTTGTTTGGTACAGGTTGGTGCATGGTTGATGCGTTTGTTTATTGTATAGGTTGATTACAGGTTGATGCATGGTTCAGGTTTATTGGTATAGGTTCACAACGGTATCTCACAGTGATAGTGTGACAGTTGTTCCATCATTTTACTTCTACTTCAGGGTGGTTGGATGGGGCAAGGACATGTGGCTGTAGCCACCTTCCGGTTGTAGTCAGAGAACATAGGCGGTTGTAGCCTCCTTCTGGTTATAGCCAGAGAATAGGGGATTTGGAGCTTCCTTCAAGTTGTAGCTTGAGAAACAAGGAGGTTGGAGCCTCCTTCCAATTGCAGCTGGAAAACAAAGGAATTTGGTGCTTCCAATGAATGTAATTCTTCAAGACATATAAGAAAAAGCATTATGTGGTTTTCTCCCACTTTGGGTTTCCACGTAAAACACTGGTGTACTGTGTATGTGTATGATTGTTCATTTGTTCATTGGTTATTTACTCTGCAGTTATTGGATTATAATGCTACATTGATATAACACTTGGATTATATCATTAAAAAGGATTAAATTTCTTTATTACTGAATTCACCCCCCCCCTCTTAGTAATCCAACAAGCATCCCTTGTGGAGAGCACATGAGGACATGTCAAATGAGTTTACCTTGACGTCACACACTATGGGGAGTTGACCCTAGGGTTTCTAGAGGGAGTAGCCTCTAGAAGTACACATGGGAGTGCCATGTGTGACTGACCGTTTTCTACTACAATGGTTGTGTACCACTGGCAGAGACTGTGTGTCTCTAGATAGTAGTTGTGTACTACTACATTGATTGTGTACTACTGGCAGTGATTGTGTGTCACTAGATAGTAGTTGTGTACTACTAACAATGGTTTTGTACCACTGGATAGTAGTTATGTACTACTATGGAAAGATACCTCCCTAGATAAGAGGGAGTGTTGATGTTTCAACATCGGGCGGACCTTCTCCTAGATTTTGCTACAGACCAAGGGAGATAGGATACATTTATCATAAAGGTGCGCTTGTGTTAAATTTTCCTAGGCGTAGTCCTTCCTTGATCATGACAAGGAATAATATGGACTTGAGGTGCTTGAAGTGTTTTCCACGTGTCGGTTAGTATCAGGATGACATTCTCTCATATGTGTGTACCTGTGGTGAAAGATCCTAGTGTGGTCTCTGTCCTAGTCATGGTGATTTGAAAAGGAATGATAAAGACTCAAGATGCTATATGATATTAACTACAGATTAAAATGCATGCACATGTGCGATGATTAAAATGCAGTGGAATTACACAAAAATGGTGTAACAAATATTCATGGCAACTAAATTCCCATGACCAAAATCAAGCATATTTACACACAAACTGTAAGATGCCTAGATTTTCATAACAAAAAATAACTTATGTAATTTTGTATATTCGTCAACAACAATAAGACAATTGTAATTTAATTGAACAAATTCCAAGAAATTGACTACACAAAATAAAATTTTCCATTCAATAGTAGGTTTCTAATGTAGATACTACCCCCACATCAAGGTATGAGGCCACTAGGGCAAGAGAAACAAACAACACACTTCTATCCATTTTATCCCAACCCATCTACTCTCATGCTCAACCAATCTTCTCACTATAAATACTTATATTTATTTCATCCAACCATTAAATAACCATGACAATATCTTCCACTACTCTACACAACACAAGGAATATATTCCCTTCTATGCTAAGCAAATGCCTTAGATATATTTTCATTCTAAACTAGTTCCAATGTTATTTAGTGTTGATAAAAAGAGGCCACTCTACTATATGCATCATGGGATTTTCCTCCAAGTTTAATATAACAATAATAATAATCTATTTTTAAGGTCACAACCAAGCCAGACACCAAATTGGTGTATGAGACCCCTTTGTTTGTGGGACAAGGGACCCCATCCACACATGGATTTGACTACTAAAGTTTACATAGGTGTACATACCCTACCCCCCTCTGGATTTGAACCTATAACCTCTTAGGAGTAAACACATTCTCTTAACCATTAGGCCCACTCAAGCTGTACTTGGATCTCAAGCATCCAAAGAGAAATAAATGCATAGTGCATGAAAGGTTCCTAAATTTCATAGCTTCTATGCTCACCTACAACCAACTATATTTCATCCAAGGTTGGTAATTCCCTCTTCACAATACTGATTTTGGTTAATTTATAAATTGGTAATGGTTAACAATGGAGAATAATGCATGAGTAGTGTAAAACATGAATATCTATGTGATGGAATGAATGCTAGGGTGAATGGTTGAAAATGAGAGAGTTGAGGGAAATGATGGTTGACATTACTTATGACTGGAGGAATTTATGACCCTTACACTTCTCCATGATGATTGTACTCAACCCATGCTTCCATAATTACATTATAACACTTACCTACCAACCTATTACATCCATTCAATGATTGGTTTCAATAAGTCAAAAGTGGTGGATGACTACATTTAAGGCACATGATAGAAAATAGATGAGATTTGAGGTTGACACTTGACACTTTAGGATTTATTTTCCCCTAAGGCCCCCTTTCATCTTCCCCTTTGGTGGGATCATATCCTCTTGTGTTCTCTTCATAGGTATCTTGGATCATTATATATTATGTTCCAACATTAATATTTGCATAGCTTGAGTTCATTGTGACAAGATTACTCAATGGTCTACAAAAGTACATTAATTACATCATACATGCCTAACCATTCACTATTAAAGCCTTTTCCTTGAGCTCTATACTAAGAACTCATACTGACATATTTACATCATTTACATAATCAAATTCAATGCATTTCGAGGGTCAAAATTGAGGTATTATACTTTGTTGATATGGGAAATTGTCCCAAATCAACTTCACAAGTTCACTCAGAAAAAAGGGCCTAATTAGACGTTCCTCCATTGAAATGGAAAACCCTTTGAATACAACCTGGTTTTCATTGTTTGTCTACACTTTACTAGTTATGGTTTAGTCCATCACTGGTTCCATATGATTTTAGTGCAACTAATAATGCAAGTGCAAGATGAAGCTAAGCTATCACTAATACATCCTATTTAAACCTGTCTAGTTGTTATAAAAACAACATCGCAGAGCAATAAATTAAAAAAAATGTAGAAATAAAACAAAGAAGATACACAATACAATAGAGACACAAATATACGTGGTTCACCCAGTGTGGGCTACATCCACCAGAGAAATTTCCAGGTCCTTCCTTTATTATTATCCAGAAAATGAAGGGATACAACCTACAACACACCCACTGTAACTTCATCTTCTTTCTCTCATAGTCTCTTCTCTCATAATAAAATATTCACAATGATACATAGCCGCAATACATTTCCCTCATAAAAGAGGGTTTCCTTCTAGGGAAAAAAACCCTAACATAATTTATACCATCAGATCTGTGACCTTATAATGAATGGTCCATATTTACTATGAAATTACAATATACATTTACAAGGCAATTTTTCCTTCAGGGGCTTCACCCTCGAACCCCCGCCAGGGGCACGCTTTCCCCTGGACCCCATAGGGGGGTAAACCCCCCCTACACTCCCCCATGTGGAGGAGTGTATATTATTCTGGGGTGTAAAGTCTTCATGGGGTATAAACATGGCTGAAAACAAAGACCTCTAAATCAAGAAGATAATCAGGCTCGACAACTAACACTATCCCTGGCCAAGGGTATGAAAAATAGATAATTTGAAACACATGTAAACAAAATAAAATTGTAAACACGTGGTCTCCAGATCGCTCAATAAATAGAACCAAATTAAAATGAAATAAAAGAAAGGTATAGAGAGCAGGGAGAATAGTCAACCTTTACCTTCGGTACCAAACCTAGAGAGCACTCTGAGGGTTTAGGACAACCTAGAAATTTTTAATAGAATACATGTTTCACATCACATGTTAGACATAAATACAAAGGAAACATGCAAAGATCAAGGAGAATAGTCCACCTCTATCGTCTTCATAATAACCTAATGCCTTCTCCAAGGACCTTGGATAGCCTACAAATCCTAAGAGTTATATCCAACAAGTTAGTAGTGTATATGATAAGAAAACATAGAAGTCCATACTCACAATTACCAAGAAAGAAATGAATGGTGAAAATAGTCCATGACCATTAACAACTTTCCAAGAGTATGGAGTATAAGATAACAACCTCACACTATTCAACATATAAAGATAACTTACAATGGTAAAAGAGGGATATTTTGTAAGAGCACAAAGTTCATCTTCAGAGAAAATCCTAATGATCTTTGGCCTTATACATACTTGATTCTTGGCCTTCCACCTTCAATGTTTTGACATTTATATTCTACTTGGCTAATTTACTTTACTAATTTGTCCTCAATCCAAATAGAATCATGTGGATATATACACAACAAAATAATATCAAAATTACAATTTCTCTTTGTAGGTATTATTTATCCCTACTTTGTCCTTTTGTTCTTGCAAATTGACATGAGTGGAGCATTAGTTGTTTTATAGCTTCAATTAGGAGCTTGAACATATATACTTTATCTCTCATGTTTTTTGGAGGTTGGGAAAAATTTTCTTCTTATGAGTTCTTTTGGATGGATGTAACACCCTAGTTTTGATCCCGAGATTAGCAAGATATATTTGTAAATATGATGAATGGTGGAGGACTCATGTGATCTAATATGTAAACATTGTACATTGAAAAATAATAGAATAAAATACATCATCGGCTACAAATAGATAAGGACAGATTCACGGGGGGCTATGATTCCACAAGAGAGGGGGGTGAAAGGGAGTCCAAGGGGAAACTTCGCATGCCTAGTATCCCATGTCATTTTCCTAAAGTAATTTGTCATTACCATATAATCCTCCTTTGAATTATTAAAACCAATAATTGAATGCATGTAGGATGTTGGTGGGGGATTCATCTCACCTATATATTGAAGCATGGACTAAGTACACTCATGATGATAATTGTATCATTGAATACATGTAAGAGGTCGGTGAGAGAGTCATCTCACCTAGTTAAGACATCATGGGTTAAACACGATCTCTTTGGGGAATTGTGAGAGTCAACCATGCATGGGAAATAAATTTGAAGTAGAGAGGGAGAGCTAATTTTTACAGCTTGGAGGAAGAGAGGAAAAACATAGCCGAGTGTTGGGAAAAAGAGGCAAGCCATAGTAGGTATTGAAGACATCTCACTGAAGTTGGTAGTTATATTGAGAATGCACTAGTGCATGTACCTAGACTTTAATGATCTTAATAAGGTAATGCTTAAAGTTAAATTTCCCATCCCAATGATTGATGACCTCTTAGGACTTACTAATTACTACCAGAAAAATTTGCAGAATTATGGGTGAATTGCAACCCCATTAATCACATTTCTCATGAAGAATTCCTTTGTGTGGAATTATGAAATAGGGAAGGCCCTTCTTGCCTTAAATTAATCCATGTATACTACTATATTCTTAGAAATGCATGAATTCACTAAGACATTCATCCTAGAATGTGATACCTCCAGAAAAGGTCTCGGGGTAGTGTTGATGCAAGATGAGTGCCCATTGGTTTTCACCAATAAACAATTGTGTGACCAAACTTGGGAAATTCCACCTATGAGAAATACATATTGGTCATCCTTCATGCCATCAATACATGGCACCTGTATCTCCTTGGAAGGCATTTCTATATCAAGACAGACTATCATAGCTTGTAACCCTTTTTGGAACAATGGTTGTCATCATCGAAGCAACACAAGTGGGTAACTAATATGTTAGGTTATTATTATGAGATCATATACAAGAAGGGAAAGGAGATTGTGGGTCGACGCTTTCTATAGGAAATATGAAGAGGAAGGGTCCCTCATTTTCTTATACTTACCGTTTCTAAGTTGGATTGAAAAGGTACGATGGGAATTGTTCATTAATATAGGTGATTTGACTCATCCAATGACTCAAGGGGGACCCCAACCCACCTACAATCTATACTTGGAAACGTGACACCTTGAGGTATAAATGTCATATTTTTTTGGTATGACACTCTTCTTTAAAAGAGTAAGTGTCAGTGGAATTACATTCATCTCCTACAACTAGTCACTTGGGCTCTCAGAAAATATATGCATGAGATAAGTGCTCCTTATTTTAGGAAGGCATGAAAAATGGCATCCTTAACTTCATAGCTTAATGTGGCACATATCAAAGGAGCAAGTTGTAATATCCCCAAGGACAAGCCCTGTTATATAAATCATGTTGTAATATCCCCAATTGTAAATCATGTTTTATAGGCTAGTGAGCCAAGTTAATATAAGCTGGTAAGGCTTATGAGTTTATTAGGCCGGAGAGCCTAAGTGTTAAGGCAAGGAGCCTGTTTTTGTGTATGTAATGATGAAGAATATTAATAAAATTATAAACACCTCTGCGTGCAGACCGACCATGATGAATGAGTGATGGGGGACTAAGCTTCCACAGAGTGGGTAAGGGATTGGGGGCTGGAAGGTTGGAAAGAGAGGCTAAGTGTTGAGCCTAGGGGCTTAAGTCCTTGGGAATAATATTTTAATATTATTCCAAAATCCATGTGAAATATATGTGTTGTCCTAAGTTCCTGGAGAGGAACGCATGCAGCTTCATGGGAGACATGTGTCAACCCATGCACATGCAATTAAAAACTATAGAAGTTAGTCATGGAGGGGGTTCACTCCTCATTCCATCATCTTTGGGTCTAAGTGCAGTATGTCTGAGGGAACCCTGAGAACTGGGGGGTGGTGTTCCTTGGAAAGCCAATATACCTCTGCCCGAACCGGTGGAGTCTGTGCTCGACCCCTGTGTGAATTACTAGTCATGCATCTTAGAAAAGGATGTTACCTGAGCCGTGATGTGTTTGAGTGGCCTGTAGTCATTTCCTATTTTTCCACACTCCATTTTCCTATTGTTGTTATTACATGTGAGTTAACCCAACTATTTTCATGGCTGTCATCTTGAACTAGCGAGAATTGAAGTGGGAGATGGTGGAAGAGTCAGGTTGTTAGGCCCGTGGTTGAAGAGGCATATTGTCAGGCCTGTGAGAAACTCTTTCCAGGTGAAGGAGTCTGATGGGAAGGGGTTTTCTCCCAAAGAGAGTCCAGCACCAGCTACGGAGCTATGAGACTTCCTTATTTGGCCTGTTGCTGAGACCTAGAGAGGTAGGTGAATCACTGATGGACTGTGCTTGTGAAGGTGTATACTCCTGGGAGGAACAGGCATTTGGGGAATGAGATTCCGTGAGTAGTGGGTGTAAGAAGGCATATTGGGAGGAATCCTTCCGGTTGCTCTGTGCAGTTTTCCATGTAACCTCAGCCTAGACCATGATCCCTTGCCTTGGGTGGAGTTTGGTCCCATCTCAGGGGTGACCTGCTGCTAAGCGTGATGAGTAGTGTGGTCTAAGGTTGGGAGGTTGGTGGAAGGCATGCACGTCGTTGGTGAATTATATCCATTTTAAAGGATAAGTATATACATGTGTATAATCTCAATTAAATATGCATGTCTGTGATTTTATAAATGTTATCATGTATTCTGTTGTAATCATGAATTACTGTTAATCCCATTATTTTTGCATGTTAGCTGTAATTTTGTGATTACTCTGTATGGTTTAGTTAAATTTGTGTATTATGACTTAATGCATGTTATATATATAAGTGTGAGAAAGTTGTTCCGTGTAGTAGCGTTTCCCGACCAATGGGTTGACGGCCGGGGATGTTACAATATGGTATCAGAGCCATAGTTTCAACCTGATCCTGAATGGACTGGATAAGTGGTCATTGGACCAGAAGTTCAGATGGGAATCAGGTTTGGAAGAACCGATTTTTGGACCCTAGAATGTTCCTGAGTGGCAAGGAGATGCTTGGTCGTGTTACAAAGCCCAGGAAGTGTAGCGGTATTATAAAACTGTAGTTGGAGTGGTATTTGACTAGAGAGAGAGAGAGAGAGAGAGAGAGATCTCAATGCATGAAGTGTTGGAGCCATTGGATCTAATCAGGAGGAAAGGAGATCCCTTACGATCGTCAGATCCAGAGAAGGTGCCGGAAGGATATCTGAGAATCCTTTTGGGAGTTCAACTATCAGGAAAAACAGGGAGCGTTGAGACACAGAACTCGAAAACCCGAAACCCTAAAACCTGAAGTCCCGAAGTCCCGAAAACTTTGAAGACGGAAAAATCGCAGTGGATTCCAACCATTGGATGATGGGTAAGCGTGGACCATTGATCCACCTAACTTCGTGAGTTCAGTAATCGAAACTCTGAAGGATATTTTTGTGTGCCTTGAAACTTTCCAAAGGACAAAATCCCGAGTAGCACCTAGGGGTCTAACGTTGGTCATGACCCGTGATCACATAGGCTGGGGACTAGGAAAGAGGGATCTATCACCTGAAAGTTACAGAGTCGAACAAAGCTTGGAAAATTCATGAAGTCGAAGCATTTTCTTAAATCAGAATGATTTTGAATGTGTGGAATTTGTTAAGGAATGACGACTTGACGAATCCCTATTGTCTGCACGTGTGTTTGCATAATATTAGTAAGTTCCATAATCGAATAGGGTTGTTGTTGAGAGCAAAGAATGGAAGAGGTGCAGAGTGCCTCCAATTTAGAGAATGAAAGAGAAGGAAGGGATGTCAACTTGGGAGTCAAAGGATTGAACTCCAATGGGCATGGACAAGAGATGGATAAGGAAGGGAATATGATGAAAATCATTGAAAGATTGCAGAAAGATGCCCAAGCTCGCCGATATGATAGTCGAAAGCTAATGAGATTCATGGATCAACAGGGTGAATTCAACTTAAATATGTTGAAGAGTCTGGAAAGAATAGAAAGGAAATTGGAAAAGGAGAGTGACACAAGAAAAATGGGGAGTCGCAGGACCCCTGAGAGAGAAATAAGACCGAGGAGTGTTAGCTTATATCATTGTCGCTCCCCAAATAATTCTGGTAAGGAAGCACACAGTAGTTCAAGCCCATTTCCTACCAGGAAGCATAAGAGGTCTAGGGTGGATGAACTGAAAGGAGAAATGAATAATATTAAGCGTCCCACATTTGATGGATAACACCAGAAGGAATAATATGTCGAGACATGGCTGCTAGGCTTGAGGAAGTACTTCCAAATACAAAATTATTCCTCTCATGCAGAAGGAAGAATTGTGATGTATCAATTGAAAGGAAAATCATCCATGTGGTGGGATCAGCTTGTGCAGGTGCAACACATTAGAGAGAAAGATATCACTTGCAAATAATTCAAGAGGTATTTCGAGAGGAAATACCTGACTAAAAGATATTATGACATAAAGATGAAAGAGTTCTTTGAACTCAAGCTAGGCAGCATGACCATTGATGAATACGAGCGAATATTTTTGGAACTGCTGAAGTATGTTTCGTTCATCAAGGATGAGACTGTCAAGATTCAGAGGTATCTGAGTGGACTACCACCTTCCATTGGTGACAAGATTCAATATGATGATCCTAAGACTATGGAAGAAACAATAAAAAGAGAAAAATGCTTATATGAACAACAAAGAGAAAAGCCTACCTTTCGGAAGGCTTGGGACGACCAGAGGAAGTTCAAGAAAGAGCAAAGGAAGAAGGGAAACAAACCTCCCTTTTTTAGAAATATCCCTCAAGGACAACCATCATTTAGAGAGCCGAGAATGGTTGAAGTGGGGGAACAAAGGCCAAGACAGAAGCCCAATCAGTGTTAGGGCTGTAAAGAGAACCACAAGTACAGAGATTGTCCCCATAAAAATGGCAAAGCGAGAGCTGTCCATAATGTTAAACAAGATGAAACATTGGAGGACATGGACAGTAGAATGCCAAGGATCTATGCGGCCCTGGACAACAAGCAAGTTGAATCACACATGATTGAATTAGAATGTATGATTGGCAACCATGCCTTTAATATTTTAATTGATTCAGGGGCTAGCCATAGTTATATAGATCCTAGAGTGGTGGAAAGTTTGCTTTTATCAAAAATAAAACATGAAAAGTCTTGGTTAGTGAAGCTAGCTATAGGAACCAAGAGGAAGGTCATGAAGTTAGTCATGTCCTGTCCTGTGGACATGAATGGACTAAGCACGAAGGCTGAATTGAACATTCTTCCATTAACCTCTTATGAATGTCTAATTGGGATGGACTGGTGGGACCAACACCATGCCATCTTGGACTACCGCAATAAGGCATTTACTTGCTTAGATGAAAAAGGGAATCGGAAAACAGTCCAAGGAATTCCTAGAGTTATTGATGTCAGAGAAATCTCAGCGATGCAGCTGAAGAGGTGCTACAGAAAAGGCTGTGAATTATTTGTAGCCCATGTCGGGGAAACATCTAAGGACAAGGTGTCAAGTATCAAAGAGTATGTGGTACTGAAAGAATTCGAAGATGTATTCCAGGAAGTACCTGGACTACCTCCAAAAAGGGATATTGATTTCTCTATGAACTTGATTTCTGGAGCAACTCCAGTGTCAAAAGCTCCGTACATGATGAGTATGTCAGAGTTGAAAGAGTTGCAATTGCATCTTGAAGAGCTTTTGAAGAAGGGGTATATACACCTAAGCGTGTCGCCTTGGGGTGCCTCGGTCCTGTTCATAAAGAAAAAGGATGGAAAGTTGAGGTTGTGTATCGATTTTTAACGGTTAAACAAAGTAATTGTCAAGAACAGGTATCCTCTGTCGAGGATCGACGATATTTTTGATTAGTTGAAAGGTGCTAGGATATTTTCTTATATAGATCTCAGACCGAGATATCACCAGGTAAGGATAAAAGATGACGACATCAACAAGACTGCCTTTAGAACAAGGTATAGCCATTACGAGTTCATAGTGGTGTCGTTTGGACTGTAGAATGCACCTTCTGTTTTTATGTGTTTGATGAATGGTGTGTTTAGGGACTATCTAGAGAAGTTTGTCATAGTCTTCCTGGATGACATTCTAGTGTATTACAAGTCAGAGGAAGAGCATGAACAACACCTTAGGATTGTGCCACAAGTGCTAAGAGAGCACCAGTTGTATGCCAAGTTGAGAAAATGCTCACTTTATAAGGAACAAATCCATTACTTGGGGCATATTATCTCTAAGGATGGGATAGATGTAGATCCTGAGAAGATTGAGGCCATCAGAGAATGGTCAACGCCAAAGAATGTGATGGAAGTCATATCCTTTATGGGTCTAGCTGGTTATTATAGAGGGTTCATCGTAGGGTTCTCGAGGATAGCTCACCCTATCACTTCCTTGCAAAGGAAGGAGAAAAAGTTTCAGTGGACATAAAATTGCGAGAAAAGATTTCAACGATTGAAGAAACTGTTAACCAATGCTCCAATCTTGAGAATTGCAGACCCAAACGAAGATTTCGTGGTGTGCACTTATGCATGTAAAGAAGAACTGGGAGGAGTCCTTAGTCAAAATGGATTTGTAATTTGTTATGAATCCATGAAGTTGAAAGAGAACAAAAAGAACTACGCAACTCATGATTTTGAGTTGGCAACCATCGTTCACGCTCTAAGGAAGTGGAGACATTCCCTCATGGGAAGGAGATTTGAATTGAGAACAGACCAGAACGGCTTGAAATACTTGTTTGATCATCCAACCTTGAATGCTAGGAAGAGTAGGTGGCTGGAGTTCCTTTGTGAGTACGATTTTTATATCAAGCATATCAAAGGGAAGGAGAATAAAGTAGTTGATGCACTCAGCATAAGAGTACACAAATTACGTTCTACAGCTGTTAGCATGTACCGAACTGATATAAAGTGCAGAATTTTGGAGACTGCAAATGCAGATTTGCAGTACAGGGGGCTGGTAGCAAAGCTACAACAAGGTGAGAGGCCACAGAAAGTACTTCTGTACAAAAACATAGTTTATGTACCTAATGTCTAGGGTCTAAAACTTGCGATTCTGAGAGAAATGCATAACGTGCCTTACGTTGGGCACCCTGAATATCAGAAGACTGTGGTAGCAGTCAAGATCCATTACTATTGGCCAGGTATGAAGAAAGATATTGTAGAATACATCGCCAGATGTATGGAGTGCCAGAAATTTAAAGCTAAGCATAGGCACCCAACAGGGTTGTTGTACCCCTTACCCATTCTTGAATGGAAGTGGGAAGTAGTAATGATGAATTTTATTACGGGACTGCCCAGAACAAGAAAGCAACATGATTCCATTATGATGGTTATATAAAAGCTTACAAAATCTTCCCATTTCATTCCATTAAAGACCACTCATAAGGCAGCATATGCTACTGATATTTTCATAAAGGAAGTGGCACGATTGCACGTAATTCCTAAAACAATTGTGTTTGACAGAGACCCGAAATTCACCTCAAATTTCTAGAAAGGGTTATTCATTGGATTCAGAACAAATCTGAATTTCAATACAACCTATCATCCCGAGTCAGATGGGCAGACAGAGTGGGTAAATCGAGTGATAGAAGACATGCTGAGAATGTATGTGATGGATAAACCATCGAAATGGGAAGACTACCTACATTTGGTAGAATTCGCCTACAATAGTGGGTATAGAGAATCATTGAAAATGAGCCCATTTGAAGAACTGTACGAAAGAAAGTGCAACACTCCAATAAGCTGGGATAACCCAGTTGATAGAGAGGTAGTTGGGCCAGAATTGCTCAAGGAAATGGAAGACCAAATGATAAACATTAAGTAGAATTTGAAAGCTACACAAGACAGGCAGAAAAGTTATGCTGATAAGAACAAAACCCACGGAGAGTTCAAAGTGGGTGATCATGTTTTCCTGAAAGTGAAAGCTAGAAAAAGTTCCCTAAAGCTGGGAAGTTGCGCCAAGTTTGCAGCCAGATTTTGTGGGCCATTTGAAATCCTAGAAAGGATTGGGCCAGTTGCATATATGTTTGCACTACCTGCATCCATGACTGTACATAATGTGTTTCATGTTTCATTGCTTAAGAAATATATAACTGATGTTAATCATGTTATCGATTGGAATGTGATTCAGGTGGAGCAAGAAGGTGTCCTGCAAGTGCATCATGTGCGCATATTGGACAGGTAAAGAAAACAACTTCGGAATCGATATATAGGGTTGGTAAAGGTCCACTAGACTTGGTACGGTCCTGAGGAGACTACATGGGAGCATGAGGATGCTATGCAGGCAAAATACCCGCATCTTTTTGAAAGATTTTGGAAATCTTGTTGATACTGTGTAAAAATTTCACTGAGGAAAGTGAAAAAATAAGGGGAGGGGATTGTAATATCCCCAAGGACGAGCCCTATTGTAATCATGTTTATGAATTATAAATTATGTTTTATAGGCTGGTGAGCCAAGTTAATATAAGATGGTAAGGATTATGAGTTTATTAGGCCGGAGAGCCTAAGTGTTAAGGCCAGGAGCCTGTTTTTGTATATGTAATGATGCAGAACATTAATAAAATTATAAACATCATTGCGTGCAGACCGACCACGATTAATGAGTGATGGGGGACTAAGCTTCCATAGAGTGGTTAAGGGATTGAGGGCTGGAAGGTTGGAAAGAAAGGCTAAGTGTTGAGCCTAGGGGCTTAAGTCCTTGGGAATAATATTTTAATATTATTCCAAAAGCCATGTGAAATATATGTGTTGTCCTAAGTTCCTGGAGAGGAACGCATGCTAATGGAACACATGCAGCTTCATGGGTGATATGTGTCGACCCAGGCACATGCAATTAAAAACTGCAGAAGTTAGTCATGGAGGGGGTTCTCTCCTCATTCTGTCATCTTTGGGTATGAGTGTGGTATGTCTGAGGGCACCTTGAGAACTGGGGGGTGGTGGTCCTTGGAAAGACAATATACCTCTTCCTGAACCGGTGGAGATTGTGCTCAAACCCTGCGTGAATTACTGGTCACGCATCCTGCAAAAGGATGTTACCTGAGTCGTGATGTGTTTGAGTGGCCTGCAGTCGTTTCCTATTTTTCCACACTCCATTTTCCTATTGCTGCTATTACCTGTGAGTTAACCCAATTGTTGTCGTGGTTGTCATCCTGAACTAGCGATAATTGAAGTGGGAGTTGGTGGAAGAGTCGGGTTGTTAGGCCCGTGGTTGAAGAGGTAGGTTGCCAAGCCTGTGAGCAGCTCTTTCCAAGTGAAGGAGTCTGTTGGGAAGGGGTTTTCTCCCAGGGAGAGTCCAACACTAGCTACAGAGCTCTAAGACTTCCTGATCTGGCCTATTGTCGAGACCCAGAAAGGGAGGTGAAGCACTAATGGACTGTGCTTGTGAAGGTGTATACTCCTGGGTGGAACATGCACATGGGGAATGAGAGTCTGTGAGTAGTGGGCATAAGAAGGCATCTTGGGAGGAATCCTTCCGGTTGCTCAGTGCAGTTTTCCCTGTAACCTCAACCTAGACTAGGATCCCTTGCCTTGGGTGGATCTTGGTTCCATCTCGGGGGTGACCCGATGCTGAGCGTGATGAGCAGGGTGGTCTAAGGATGGGAGGTTTGTGGAAGGCCTGCATATGGTTGGTGAATTACATCCAGTTTAAAAGATAAGTATATGCATGCGTATAATCTCAATTAAATATGCATGTTTGTGATTTGAGAAATGTTATCATGTATTCCACTGTAATCATGAATTACTGTTAATCCCATTATTTATGCATGTTAGCCATAATTCTGTGATTACTCTGTATGGTTTAGTTAAATTTGTGTAATATGACTTAATGCATGTTATATATACAAGTGTGAGAAAGTTGTTCTACGCAGTAGCGTTGCCCGACCAGTGGGTTGATGAATGGGGACGTTACACAAGTGATCTAGATGGATCTCAATGGCCAACAACCTTTTCCACTGAATCACCATTTTGAGCCTATGGTTTTGATAAACCATGACATTTATCATTTTGATGGGGAATGGAATGTAAATTCATCTTCATTTGTTAATTACAGACATCATGTAATGATTTCCTAGTGGTCTTATGTACATGCCTACAACATAGCGTTAATGCACTGGATCCCATTAGAACTCCGCAATTAAGCATGCTCAAGCTAGAGTACAACTGGGATGGGTGACCGCTAGATAATTCCTAGTGTTTCACATGCCTATGGCATTTTATAAACTTAGTCCAATTTATCCCACATGCATCATGGGAATTGTTCTCCTCTCACTCTCTCATATATAATTGAGGTGAAGGAGGCCCTTTAAGCATGCAATGGAGTGTGATGCAAATTTTGTTGTGAATGAAGCATAGCCAACATCTCTTTTCTTTCAGAGATAGGCTATCCCATTATGCGAGTTTGTGTTCTATAATTTTTTTCTATCTTATTCAGTAATATAAGTTGGGTTTCACATTATTTTTGTGTATTTCATTGTTATATCTCGGTTGTATTTTTGTCTTCATGTCGTTCTCAAAATCATCCAGATCAGTGGTATCAGAGCATGATGCTCCTTGTCGTTTCTCAGAGTAGGTCCCCGAAAAGGTTAAGGTATAGAGAGTTGGGTCTCAAGCTAGTTTCACTTGAGGACAACTGCTCTCGCCAGCCCAAGAGACCTCCCATGGTGGAAGAAAAGAGATATGAAAAATTAGGAGATCCTTTCAAGATGTTGCTTGAGGAAGATCTCGTGTGACAGAGGAACGCGATGATGGAAAATGTTTTTCATATCCTTCAAAGACTACCGATGATGGTGGTTGAGGAATCTTCAACAAGAATCCATTTCACAACTGCGACACCCTTCAAGGTACAAGTCAATTTTGATATCCCCTTATTTGAAGGCCAGATAGATGTAGATGCTCTAGAAAAATGGTTGAATTTTCTAGAAGGTTATTACTCTATCCAAAACAAATTCGACAGTGAAAAGATCACCTTCACGCTCCTTAAATCCCTTCCCCATGTCAGATCTTGGTGGGAAGGTTATGAGGAGAGGTACATCGCGGATGAATCTACACTATTTGTGAGAGAACCCCCTTGGGTGGCCTTTGTATATGCCCTAAAGGAGGAGTTATACCATGTCGGAAACTATGATGTCCAATACATGATATGGACAAATCTGTGTCAGAAAAGAGACCAGATGGTGTCGGAGTACACCAACATCTTTCATACCATGCGCTCAAATCTAGGTATCAAAGACTCTGAGCGACACCTAGTTTTGAAGTACTGTAGTGGTCTACATAGGTACATCAAAACAGAGATGGATGTCTTGGATATATCCTCACTAGGAGCTGCTTATTGATATGCAATCAAAATTAAGCAAAAATTCAATCAGCAGAGTAAGTGGGATAAGCATGGAAAAGTAAACTCTAACTCACATAATGAAGGATATAGCAAGGATATGCCAACCTCAAGACAGCCAATCCCAAATGCAGGAAAAGAAGGGTAACGAGAATTCTAAGCAAGACACGAGAAATTGGGGTGAGTTCCACAACCGTCCTTGGCATAATCCTGATGAATGTCACTCAATATAGTCATTGGTGGTTGAGATCAAAGACAAAGCGTCGAACCCCGACTTGGACCCTGATTCAAAAAATAATAAAAGGAGATAGATCATCGATGCAAAACCCACTGCTACTATCGCAACTACAAAAATCGAACCAGAAGAGGATCTTGAGGAGCGGGAGAGACTCTTCCATTCATAGATGTGGGTAAATGGGAACCTACTGCATTTTATTGTTGATAGAGAAAGCCAAAAGAACATCATCTCAGTATAGTTTGTCAAGAAATTAGATTTTCCAACAAAACCACACCCGTAGCCATACAACATTGGGTGGCTTCACCAGGATCAAGATATTCATGTCATCCAGCAGTGTCGCCTGTCGTATGGCATCAAGCCCTTCAAGGATGAGGTATTGTGTGATGTTTCCCCACTTGAATTCTATGATGTTTTATTAGGCCAACCATATATGTGGAGGCGTCATGTTGTTTATGATTCTCGACCTCGTAGCGTCATTGTTACTCTGGGGGTTCAACTATACAGGATACCAGAGGTAGTTCCAACTATTGTCCCACCAAAACAATGCCACAAAGTAATCTCTCATACTGCAAAGTTTAGCCTCTTCACAATCTGATCAGAAGGTGAACAGAAGGAAACTGCAACCACTGTAGCCTTAGCCCAAGACCTTTCTATCCAGTAGAAGCATATCAACAAGATTGTAGAAGAGTACCAAGATGTTTTTGCAGCACCTACGGGGGTGCCTCCACATTGTCCAGTCAAGCAAGGTTATAATAGAACCCTTCATACTCTTCATGCTACATCTTCACCGACAGAGTCATCCCACACTCAGGTAGATCTTGCAGCTAGATTGGTTGAACATATCCAACCCCTCCAACAACAGGTTCATGACAACCTTCAACAAGCTTAGCAGGACAACTTCTTCAACAAGGCAAGCAATGCACCAAGATTCAGATTTAGCATAAGTCTCCCCATATCCCATGGGAAATTGATGCAATGGGGACCATTTATTCCTAAGCGGGGAGGAATGATCCAGATGGATCTCAATGGCCACCCACCTTTTCCACTGAATCATCATTTTGAGCCCATGGTTTTGATAAACCATGATATTTACCATTTTGATGGGGAATGGAATGTAATGTTATCTTCATTTGTTAATTACAGACATCATGAAATGATTTCCAAGTGGTCTTATGTACATGCCTACAACATAGATTTAATGCACCAAATCCCATTAGAACTCCGCAATTAAGCACACTCAGGCTAGAGTAGTACTGGGATTGATGACCGCCCAAGAAGTCCTAGTGTTTTACATGCTTATGGAATTTTATAAACTTAGTCCAATTTATCCCACATGCATCATGGGAATTGTTCTCCTCTCACTCTCTCATATATAATTGAGGTGAAGGAGGCCCTTTAAGCATGCAATGGAGTGTGATGTAAAGCTTGTTGCAAATGAATCATAGCCAACATCTCTTATATTTCATAGATAGGCTACCCCATTCTGTCAGTTTATGTTCTACAATGTTTTTCTATCTTATTCATTAATAGAAGTTGGGTCTCACTGTATTTATGTGTTCTCTTCTATATTTTTGTGTATTTCATTGTTATATCTCGGTTATATTTATGTATTCGTGTCATTATCAAAATAATATGGATCAACAAGGGTCAAATGGTGAAGACTCTGTGTTGTGCCTCTTCCATCACCTTAGTGAGAAAAATAGAGGTGCTTGCAAGCTCAGTTGTGTCTGTTGAGCAGGACAGCTGCAAGGAAAAGAGTTAGGGAAAGAAACAAAAAACTACAATTAAGAATTAAACTAAGAAATGCAATAACAACTAAATTCATGAGCATAGGGACATAGAAACAAAAAGAAACACAAGACCCATGTCACCAATGTTGAGGCTGATCTATTAGTGAAACAATACACCAAGAAGAAATGGGACTATGAGTCCCTTCTTCCTCCAAGGGAGGGCTCTTGGACCCCCACTAGCTAGCTCTTCTTACAACAAAGAAAAATGGAAAATGATGAAATAACTCTTTACAAATCCACTCAATGGGTGAGATGGATTGCCTAATGCAATGGTGAAAATATGTTCTTGACAAGGATGGAATCCTCAAGAGAATAGAGGCAGCATAACATTACTTTGAATTCCTTGAAAAATGAGGTGCATCCATGGCCTTTTTATAGCATTCCTTTGAGCTATTGTTTAACTGCTTTGTAGTGTGAAAAGAGGCAAATTAGGGCATTTCTAGGTCTTTGACCAGCCATCTAGTCGAATCCAGTCCAGATTTGAGGGTCAAATCGGCTTGGGAGCTGAACCATAAGTGGGTGGGAGGTCGACCACTCTCATAAATGCGTCGTTTAGCAGGTGCGCATATTTTTGCGATAACAGTCGCGCATCATGCGCATGTGCGCGATTTCTGCGTTCTTGTTCCGCGCATGTGCGCACGCGCCGAGTGTCTTCATAGAGCCCTTCAATTTTTCACTACTTTGTATAGTTTTTTGACCCTTTTATGAATGCCTTGGTATTAATTCAGGTCCATGGATGACTTCATCACTGTTTGACGATGCTGAGTTCTTGTAACCATGTGCGGACGAAATTTCAGTGATAACAGATGCCCCCTGATGGATGAGGTTAGGAGCATACGTATAGCCAAAATCCATCAATGTTTCTTCTACTAAGAATGTTGTTGTAAGAGAGAGAAATATTGTGATCATCCAGAGCGATCCGTTGGAAGGAAAAAGGAACCGGTAGGACCTGATCTTCCATGAGGTGTGTAAAATAGAAAACTGTGTACAAACGAGGCGGGCATGCCCCATGCTCGTGTCATGTAACTCCAAAAAATATGACTGAAGTGTTGGTGTAGGAAACTGCAGCGCCCTCAGGGGCGGTCGTGATAAAGACAGAAGACAATTCTGCAGATTAACATACTCTGAATAGTAGGCAGCGATCGCGGTAATAAGTATCATCGATTATGTGGGCATTGATAGCCCAGCCAACTTCAGAGGTCTTCGACAAATGAAAGAACTAACTACAATAGTCGCAAAGTAAGACCCACCGTAACATGAGAAAGTGTTGGCATCGAATGATATGGGGGTCAACAATAGTAGGGAGCAATGGTGTTTCACCTTGTGCCATCTGAGATCTCTCATTGAGTGGATAATGAGAATCAAGATACTGTCACCCTTATGGAAAACTGTGCTAATGTCAACAAAAAGGGGGACGCGACTCCCAGAAGCAAATGGCTTCGTGAAATCTACTAGGTGAGGTGAGGAAGTGGAGGAGGTACATGGATGAATTCAAGATGTGGGAAGACTCAAGACTGCCCTTGGTTGGAGTATGTGTGAGATAAAAAGTGGCCGCAACCGTTCAATGAGGTCGAGTGTCAGGGGGACGACAAGACCGGGGATAAGTTGTGCCAGAGGCAGGACAAGGTGAACAAATTCAGAGGGCAAAGGTAAGTGGCCTGTGGGGTACTCTGAAGATATGGACGATGTCGGTAAGGGTGGACGATAAGTAGTGCTCCAACCAAGGGTGACATGGGTTTCGGTTGGCCAAAAAAGGGAAGCAGGTCGCCCAAAGGTGACGACAAAAAGGTAATGTAACGCCTGAAAATAAAGGCGTTTGTACAATAAATAACAAATAATTGGGGTGAAGTGGACAAATACAGAAGTGGGTGCCCCAGTGTGATATGGGTGGCCCGTGTAGGGCGTAATTTGCTCGGAGAACTGATGAAGGGTGGGGGGGGCCATTGGTGAGTTTCTGTATGAGGTAGGTGAAATGAAGGGAGATTTGCATATGGGTAAATGAATTGTGGATGAAATGGAGGGTTCATGCTACTGTGGAGGTGCAGCCTGACCATAGAACCATGGAGAGGGAATCTGGGAGTCCGTTGGAAAAGCTAGCAAAATGAGGAGAAGGAGTATGTGGTTGATTCGCGACATGATGTAAGACGATCGAGACTCCCATCCCTACAGGGTTTTTGAAAAACAGCATGAGTGTCAGAAGTGCCAAAAGGTGCTATGAATGGGACAACTCATGTGGGTAAGAATGCTACCGGGTGACAGTACCGAAGATGCAAATGGAAGTGCAGGTACTGCAGAGCCGAGAGTGGGGATCCTAGAGGCAAATGTCAGAGGATGTGACTAGAAATGTAAGTGTGATACAGAGGGAAAGACTACATGCCAGTGTTGAGTATATACCTGAAGGGGTTGTGTCGATGTATGATGATCAAGTACCTGCACACATGAAAACCAAATACCCGACGTGAACAATATCTAAAGAGAATCGAAGATATGAGCATGTATTTGATAAGTGGGAATATGCGCATGCGTACCTGATCAGGGTATGACAAATGGTGCCCCGGGGGCTCAAGATGAAAAGAGGCCCAGGGACTGTTGTGATGTAGATGACGGGATGTTGATCCCGTGGCTGAAGACGGATCGAGAAATGGACACCGTGGGCTCCCGGAATGGTGAGTGGAAGTTTGGAAAACAGGCCTATATATAGTTGTAGGGCTCACATTGCCACCTCATTTGTACTTGCTGCTATAGTGATTGGACGAGAACCATTCAGAGGAGATTGTGAGATTTGGGGAGGATGAGGCATCCAATTGAGGACCCGCGAGCATCAGGTTAGTGGTCTGATAATCCTACATAGAATTAGGATTTCATTTTTTGGGCAGGGGCTGTACGGAGGGTCGTACAGAGGTGTTTAGGGGGTATGGGCCCCACATGCACGGGCGATCCAGTAATAGGCGTGCACACATGCATGCCTATCCACCGGATAGACACGCATGGGAGCGTGGGTAAGGGGATTAAGGGTGCACACGATGGGAACGTCTGTTGGTTGAACAGACGTGCACATGTGCGCGCCTGTCGGTTGGACAGGCGCGCATCTATGCGCGATAGGCGTGCATCTGTCTGCGCCTGTAGGGTGAATAGGCGTGCCTGAGAGCGTGCCTGTGTAGTGAACAGGTGCACACTCATGCGCATCTGTGTAGTGAACAGGGGTGCATATGTGCACGCTTGTGGGTGTACAGGCGCGCATGTGTGCGCACCTGTGGGTAAAAAAACCGCGTCGTGGAGGCAAGGTTGACGGGTATAAAAAGTGTCTTTTTGATGTTTTGGATTGTCCATGTGGATGGCTTAGGATGGTTTTGTGTGGTGCAGGTGAGCTGTGTGCACGATGTCGATTGGATGGCGAGAGCGGGATTGGTCCCAGCTGCGAGACACCATGGCTATTGAGGAGCCAGGTGTACATGCGACTTTGGCAGCTTGTGGGCTGCTAAAGTTCTTTGAGTTACCCTTGATACGGGCACAGGAGTATCTCCTGTAGTTTCTTATCCGGATGTGGAGTCCAGACCTTCACTGCTTCATAGTGTGGGGAGAGCAGATTCCCTTCACTGCAGTGGAGGACGTGTACTTTTTGACTGGGCTCCCATTTCGACGAACACCCCTACCGGTGGAACCGATGCTCCCTAGGGATACACCGCTCGCGACGGTGAGCCGGAGATATTGTTTGGAGCCGAACTATATGTATGGCACAGTTGTGAGCATCGGGGCGATGGATGCCCTAGCTCATCGCTACATAACAACGATGATTGTGAGAGTGTATGGGTCACTAGCGACGCAGCGGATCAGCGGTGGCCAACTGATGGTGATGGAGAGAGTGTTGGCCGACGAGCATTTCGCCTGGGGGCTTACGCTGCACTTGAGGATGGTGGGGCAGTTCGACCACTGTCGGTCCATGGATACGAGGGAGTTTTCCTTCGGGTCCATCCTGGTGGCTTGGTTTCTAGAGAGGGTGTCGATGTTACGCCCTAGGATTCTATTGGGTGCGCCTGGGGCGCGAGAGCCGTGGCTGAGGCGGTGGTCGACCATGTTGCTTCACCATGGTGGTGGCGAGGTCGTCCACTTCTTCACTGCAGAGGCGACACAGGTATGGAAACAGATGCCGCAGGTGATACTGCGGTACCCCTATGTCGGGGTTGACTTCCAGGATGATCCGGACATGGTGCTACCTCCAAGGGAGGTGTTTGACCGCCGAGGTATGTTGATTGATGATTTTGATATGAATGTTTGTGTATTTTTTGAGATAGCATTCCATGTGTATAGTATATAGATGTTGATACTATCTATTGTTTGTTTTCATGTGCAGATGTGGCACCTGACGTGCGCGAGGTGGAGTTGCAGAGAGCGTCGACTCGTTAGGATCCGGAGAGACTGTCGCGGGGAGAGAGACGTTGACGTGAGGATGCCGCGGGGCGACCAACTGAGCCAGAGAGGGCAGCGATGAGACGCCGGTTTGATGACCCTGGTGCGGGGCCATCACATGCTCCTCCGGCGGCTGCCGTGGTGGATTTTGAGGATATACATCGTCATTTGGAGGCGGTGTTATAGGATGTGCCTGAGGGCATATGGTCTCGCATCCAGGATGAGGCTTTCCTGGAGCAGTGTGTGGGGCTTTCACCGCCATGGCGGGCCATAGTATGATGAGCAGCAGTGGTTGTGGCGATGACGACCAGACGACTGCCGTCGGGGCAGGTGGTGGTGGGCCGCCACCGCCTGAGGGAGGAGCATGTGATGGTGCTCTAGAGGCACCATGAGTGGTGCTCTATGCATTGATGTATATATATATATTTTGTATATAGGCTGGTGAGCCCATTTTGTACTGAGGTGTTTCATTGGCCTATAGATAGTTGTATTTTTTGTATGTAAATAGTTGGATGATACTGTGGACCTTTTGATATATACATGAGTATACATTTTTGAGATCTATGTGGTGTTTACATGTGTTTTGTTAATGTATTGATGATGTCTAATCTATATATGTGATGACAGTTTGTGTTATATGTTTATGTATGTGTAGAGGTAGCTTGATATGATAGATGCCAGTCTAACACAATATTAGCTAGGTTATCTGTAATTTGATTCAATTGTCTTGGAATATGTGTAAATGTAATGGAATCAAAATGTCGAGATAAAAGTCTAACCTGCAGGTATTTGCAAAAGAGGTAAGGATCACGGACGCGGTACACATTGTTGAGCTGGAGTACGACTAGTTGAGAGTCGAGGAAGACGCTAAGGTGACGAATACGATGATGTTGGGAATTGGCCAAGAGACTGATGATGGCGGTGTATTTGTCTTGGTTGTTGGTTGCTGACCCTAAACATATGTCGCTCGAATGGAACATTTCATGTGAGGGGGTGTAGAGAGCCCAAGCCGCTGAAGCGAGATTTTGTGTCTAACGGCTGGCGCCGTCGGCGTAACCGATGTGGTAGGATGGTGGAGGAAGCATCTATCAATAGCACAAAGGATAGTTTAGACGTGAGGGAGGAAAAAAGATTAAAAATGCTATAAAAGAAATAACCTAAAAGTAGAATGACTACGTTTAAGCGTAGAATTTCTTGAGATACAACCCATTGACAGGTTCTTTGAGAGAGAGGCCTTCAGGGGAGGCCAGGATGTATGCGCCTTTGGTGAGGCAATGTTGGATAATGTATGGGCCATGCCAGAGTGAATCGAATTCGCCATGGCCAAAGGTATCATGAGCAATATCGTAAGCCAGGACGAGGTCACCTTCGCGAAATGAGCGAAGGTTGACATGGCGATCAAAGCTAGCCTTGGATCATTTTTTAGCTGCCTCTTTGTTCTGTAAGGAAGATCGACGATCTTCATCCAGAGACTCCAAGTTCAGCAAGCGCTGCTCCATTGGAGCAGTGTCAGGTAATATCTCAATTGCGGTGCGTAAGGTGGGAATTTCACACTCGATGGGAAGAGTGGCCTCAACCCCATGGACTAGATGAAATGGTGTGAAACCAGTAGTTGTTTTCACCACTGTACGGTAAGCCCATAGCGCGGAAAATAACATATGATGCCAATTGGTTTTATGTTTATTAACCATGCGCTGTAACATGGTCTTGAGGACTTTGTTAATGGCTTCGACCTATCCGTTAGACTGAGGGTAATATGGTGAGGCAAACTCGTGAGAGAACTCTAACCAAGATGAGAGTTCGACGAAGATCTCATTCTCGAAGTGTTTCCCATGATCGGAAATGAGTTGGAGTGGTACTCCAAAGCGGGATATGATGTGGTTAAAGAAAAAATGTGTTGCCGTGTTAGCGGTGTTGTTGAAGGTGGGCATAGCTTCTGCCCATTTGGTGAAGTAATCAACGGCGACAACAATGTATTTGTGACCATTGTTAGAGGCGGTATTACAAGTCATGAAGTAGTAAGTGAAGGAAACCATGTGCGCGTATGGCATAGTCTCGGACAAAGCGTCTAAGAAAGTTATGTTTTCCCTGTAGGCTCTGAAGTTGTCGTAAATTCCGGGGAGGTGGAATTTCGGTGATATCTTGGACTTTGAGGGGGTCCATGGTAATACCGCTTTGGGAAACAATAAAGCTGAGGAGGCACCCTGCAGTGACACAGAATACACACTTGAGAGGATTCAAGCGGATGATGTACTGACGACACCATTGAAAGATGATTCGTAAATCATCAAAATGTGGTGTGCGTTTCTTGGATCGAGCTATGAGTTCGTCCAAGTAGGCGAGGATGATATGAGCCAAATCATTAAAGATGTATGTCATAGCCCGCTGGAAAGTTGCGTCGACATTATTTAAGCCAAAAGGCATGACACGATATGAAAAAGTACCCCACGGGGTAGTGAATGCGGTTTTATATTGATCGGCTGGGTGAATTTGAATTTGAGTATAACCAGAGAATCCATCCATAAAGGATAGAGCCTCGTGGCTTGCGCAATTGTCAATAATTTGATCGATGAAAGGCGTTGGAAAGTTGTCTTTGGGACACGCATGATTGAGATCGCGAAAGTCGGTGAAAACGTGGATAGTTCCCTATTTTTTGTTACCGGGTACAGGGTTGGAAACCCATGAGGTATAGGCGATGGGGTAAATGAACCCGACAACGCGTAATTTGTCAATTTCAGCTTTGATGGCCGCAGCTTTGGATGGGTGTAGTGGTCGTTGTTTTTGACGAACTGGTGTAATGTCGGGCCAGGTGTCGATGCGATGTTCGACGATGGAGGGATCGAGGCCAGGCATTTTCATGTACGACCAGGAAAAAATATCCCGATATTCTTGGAATAGGGCTTTATATGCGGTGATTTCCTGAGGAGTACAAGCAGCTCCAATAGTGATTTCCTCGACGATGTCATTTTTAATTGAAATGTCGATTTTAATGGTTGGGGAAATGTTAGCCATGTTGCCTTCTTCAAAAGCATCAGGGGCAGGAATGGGGTTTTTGAACCAGTCGATAGGCCCTGATGGGATAAAATCCTTGGTTTCGACCACGTAAATGGGGTTTTGGTTAGGAGGCATGGAGGATTCCTATGGAGAGAAGAGTGCGCGGTGGTGTAGCACATCCCAAGGGAGGTCTGGGTGGTTTAACTCTTCGAGGATTTCTTCGTTGCATTGGAAGTGACGGGAATACAAGGGGTCTTGAGGAGTGATATCAGTGAGGATGGTTGTGTGGTTTCCCCCTGGTGAAGAAGCAGGGGGAACAATGTTAGGAGATGGTGAGGGTTCACTCGACATAAACCATATATTAAAGTACTGAGGGGTACCTATGGTAGTTGGGTGTAAAATGTCTGTAGGGGAATGAGCGGGAGAGTTGGGGGGTGTATCCTTAGATAAGTCGTTTAAGAACTAGGGAGGTGTTGGAAGGGCCTCGGATTCAGGAGAAATGACATGAGGATCCTCTAGCGATGAGGTGATGTCAATTATCGCCTCTGCGGGCCGTGGAAGAAGGGTCAATCGGCATTTCCTATATTCAAGGATCATAGGACACTGGTATGTAAAATGAGCTAATGAATCGTAGAGAGAGAAAGGGCGTCTCATACGTTCATTGACTGAAGTGGTGACATACCGGATGTCAGTGATATTGGTGGAGGAGGATGTAGCAGGAATGGGGTTGCTCTGGAAGCTCTGGTGTACTGCGGCTAATGTCTGCCGAAAGCATGGAAGTGCTGGGAAATGGTGGGTATAATGGCCATATTCTAAACATATAGCACAAGAAAATTTGGTCTGCAACCCTTTATTACTGGAAGGTGGGGTGGTAGTGGCAGGACTAGCTGTAGTGGCGAGTGTTGGGGGAGTGTGATTGAGTGGAATCAAATTTCGTAACTCTGGTAGAGATGGGTAGTTGTTGGTTGGGTGTCCCTCTTTCTCACACAGTGCGCAAGGTGGTGGGATGTGTGGAGGAAGGGGAGTTGTGGGCTCCTTTTTCTTTCTCCTACCCCCAACTGTGGCAGGGGGGTTAGTGAGTGGGGTGGTGGTGGGAGTAAGTATGGGAATCAATATGGGGATTCCTTCTTTTGGGGGGCGGAGGGATGGTCGAGGAACCATCTATGGTGGGTGTAAATACCAAACTGGGATTGCTAACACCATATTAGGTAGTGTGAGCGTTGCGGTTAACTAAAAAGCTTTGATGCCTGGTGGAGGGTAAAAGAAGGGAATTTGGGTGATGGCTTGTGGAACTGTCTCCCAAACTGGGATATGTCCTTGGGGAGAGGTGGAATCATGGACTGGTGGGGTCGACGAGTGTCCAGGAGGTTCTGGAGGGGGGGGTTCTGCGACGAGTGGGATGTCAAATATGATAGAAGCCTCGGTAGGAGGAAGGGTATCCTCTGTGTGAGTTCTGTTAGATGATACGACGCATACTTTATTGAAAGGATGAAGGAGTGGTGGTGCTCCATGGTAAGTTCCTAACAAGGATGGATCTTTGAAAATTCCAGGACCCATCTCGACAAGTGGATATGTGTCGTGGCTTGTGTGAATGAGAGGAATAATTTTATCGATGTTGGCAGATGGATTACGTTCATAATGTGAGACTTGGTCAATGGTAACGATCTTCCCATTGTGAGGGAACATCATTGTCCGAAAGATGGAAGATGCCACTGCCTTCATAGCGTACATGTAGCTACGACCGAACAGGATATTATAATCAAGTGGGGCGTCAATAACTTTGATATCAATGAGAATAGTCTTTCCCCCGAGTTCGACGGGGACATTTTGGAAGAGCCCTTCAGGAGAGGATGGTCGTCCGTCATAAGCTCGTAAGGTGATGGTAGAGGGAATGAGTTCGGGGGAACCAAGATTATGCCATACTTTTTGGACATAATGCATGTAGATGCACCTTCATCGATGATACACCGATGAACTGTGATGTTCCGTATTTTTACTGGTATTTGAAAAGCGATCAAGGCAGGAAGATGAGGTTCTCCGCTGTCAAGATCAAAGGTAATGAGTCGGGTATCTGCGGGGTCGACTGCCCCCAAGGTGGAAAGTAATGATTTCCGTTGAGTAGGACAAGTCTGGAGGACTTCCAAAACTGACATGGCAGCCGATGATTGTGCTAAGTTGTCTACCAAACTATAGTTATGAGCTGCCCTAGCCTATGGGTTGTGGACATTCCTGCACAATGGGATGCGAGGGATGCGAAGAGGTGGCTCGACGGTAGGGCGAGGAATCACCAACGAGGGTCCCGTCGATGTAGGTTTTGTCTATGGAGGGATGGGAGGAGACTCAGTGGGTGCATGATACTGACGATTACGTTTTTGCAAAAGGATTTCTTCCTCACTAGTGAGGAGAATTGTGCGATCTGCTGGATTGTTGGGGTTGAGGTATTGTCCCACCTGAGGTGGGGGATGATGTGTGTCCTATTGGGTGTTTATCACACCTTGATGTGGAATAGGATTTTGTAGCACGACAGGAGGGGTTTGTTGTACGTATTGTTGTGGTGCCTACTAAGGGGCAGGCAGTGATGGAGAATGGGGAAGACTACCAGAGTCTTTCAACCGTTTGAAATCAGCGATTTGGGGGCAATGATGAGTGTAATGGCCGAACTCACCACAAAGGGCACAAGGGAAGTTGGTTTTAACATTATTGTTATTTCTCCCTTGGCGCTTATTATTATTTTCCCCCTGGGGGTTTTGATGCCCCTGGTTCTGGGTGCCCCCAGTAGATTGGTGTTGTTGGGGTTGATTCTCGCCTTGACCTGGGTTGTTTTTATTCCTATTCCATCCTTTCTTTTTGGCATTGTTTGACGGATGGTTTGGATTGGCCGTATTCAGCTGTTCGAAATTTTGGTATTGTTGAATGGTAGAAGGTTGAACAAAATTCACCCCCGCATGAGGATGTGGGGGAGCCATGGGTTGTGGGGAACCAGGAAAAGGGAAGTATGGATTATGTGGTGGTAACAATCCGTAAGGTACATAGGAAGGCATAGTGCTTTCGCTAGTACTATAAGCTAAAGTAGAGGGGGTACCAGAGTTCTTTTGAATAGGTGAATGTATGGGGGGTGTCGGCGGTGGTCCACCGATGGGTGGAGGTATCGCAACAGGGTAAGGTTGTTGATAAGGGGGGGGAGGTAAATAAGAAGTACCCCCATATGTCGGCGGGTATTGAGGTGTTCCATACATCGGTGGTTGTTGGGGTTGTGGACTTTGGTGAGTGGTGTTACCAATCAGTCTGTCTGCTGAGTGAGACATCCCCGGCTTGTCTTGGCCAAATGGCACAGGTTTGGGAAGATCAGGAAGTACAGTGTATAAGTACCCTGACTGTCCATAGATGAGGTCATATTGTTGGGCCTTATTAATGGCTTCCTCTTCATATTGAGGGAAGGTGGAAGCTACATCCTTACCGAGGAGAGAGACAAGTGATCTAAGAAACCAGTCGAGACACTGTTGCTTGGTGGTTTCTGCTTTGCACAAACTACGTCAGCTACGCCACTCGTGAATGTGGTCAGTGATATGTGTGGCTGAGGTTTGTTTGAAATTAGAAAGTAGTTCTAGACCATTGTCGTGGCGGATGGGTAATTGGAAGAAGGTCAAGAATTCTTTGGCCAATGACTCAAAAGTGGCGTGGGACCCTGATTTTTCTTCTACATACCATTTGGATGATGGGCCAGTGACTGTGCGTTGAAATAATCGTAGTCTGATGGAATTATCCATAATGCTATTGGAGGAGCACCATAGGTGAAAGTTCATGACATGGTTGGCAGGGTCATCGCCTGCCTTTCCTTCAAACTTTGGTATGTCCGAAGGTAGTTTGGTGGGCATTGCAGGCCATGTGGGGTCATGCAATATAGGATCATTGGTGAGTTTGATGAGATCCGATATGTTGAGAGAGGCCAAATATGGCATCTGTAGTGGGGGGGGAGGATTAGCTCCAGCCATGGTGTGAGTGTGTTGTGAACCTGACCCTTGAGGGGGGCTAGGTGGGTTGGTGCTTCCTCCTTGAGAGGAAGTGGGTCCCCCGCTTCCGTGTAAAGGAGAGAGAGTGAACGGATGGCCTTGGGAAGTGGACCCAAGTAATTTAGAACCAAGCAAAGTTGATCCTAAAATAGTAGCACTCACAGGAGTGTGTGAAGGAGGTGTCGATGAGTGGGAAAGACCAGACACTCCCCCTAAGATAGGAGGGAGGTTTAGCAAGCATTGTGAATGATGGGGGTTATGTGGTTCCCCTATCATGTCCGAATAGCTACGTGAATGTGTGCAAAGAGTGGAGAGAGTAATATAGGAACAAGAGTCTTTGTGGTGAGTGTTACACAATATATATATATATCCAAATCAAACTGTAATCAGATGTGCATCATACATAAAATGTATTTTGAAAAAGAAACATATATATGTGGGTAAGTGGGTTTTATCCGCATGGGGAATCAAAAAAGAAAGAAAATGCTCGTGTCCTAGAAGACGTAACGTCCTTCCTCTCAAATAGCACTGGGCCTTCCAATAGTACTCAACAGTGGGGTCTGAAGTCACTGGAAGATAAACTAGTGAAGGATGAAATAATTGGTTATAATGAGGGGTAAAGGGGGCATATCCCAAAAGAGCTGGGAATATTTCTCAATAGCCACACAAAATCCAATCAAGGTGCAATTGTAGCCCACAATTTCCACCTGGGTAGATGTCCTAAAATTTGGTCACTAGGTACCTCGGTCAAAGTGCAACATTTAGATTTCTGGCCTAAGAAATGGGTCACGGGATGGATCCCGTCCAAGAGGTGGGTGCCTCAAGGGGGGATGCACAGAAAAACTGGACCTCAACCTTCAACCCTTCATGGGTATCTCCCTGCCTTATGGTATTAGGAACACTTGACTTGGAGGATTTTCAGTTCCCTATTTGACAACTTCTATGGTTTTGACAATGTGAGAACCAAATAACGGGGAGTTATTTGGATGCATATCCCCGAAATCCTACCTAGACTAAAAAAATTCTTTTGACACCTCCTGTGGAGGAAAACTTAGTGAGCTTTTAGAAATATTTTAGATGTAGTTGTTTTGGGAGGTTGGGGGTGCAAACCAACCTCATTGATTAAACATGGGAGTGGATAGTTTTGTCAAGAAAAGAGTGGGGTTTTTTCGGAATCCCTTTGGAGGAAACTTACTTTGACCTCCACATTTCAAGAAGAATCTATGTGAGTGATAAGTGAATTTTGTGTGTGAGTGAAAGTGTGCCAATTTTTAGTGAATTAGATGCCACCTTGCTGCATGTGGACACTAGACTTCGCTTGGTCCTTACAAGTGTTTGATTACCTAATTAACTAAGTGCCTTTGGTACAACCTTGCGTAATTCAAAAGTCCCTAGGAATCTAGCATGTGGACATGTGGGTCCGTTACTATCCCTTTAACTCCCTATTGTGATGTAATCTAAGAAAATCTTTGAAACTATCCTAGATTGATCATGTGGGCATGTATGGGCCCGTTACAAAAACCTTTAAACTTCCCTAGTGGTTTGATCTAAGAAAGCAAAATTCAAACACTATCCTATCTTTGTAGCATGTGGGCATGTATGGGCCCGTTACAATATTAAGATGTGTTTGAAAAAGTAAACTAAGAGGAGTCCCAAGAAGGGTTGTTGTCCTCTCTTAAAGTTTTTAATGCTCTTAAGGGAGATGAAATCGTTTCACAATCTTTTTCTGATTCTCAAGATCGCTTGGAGGCGCGAGAGAAGAGCATACTAAGAGATTGTTATTCAACTTCTAGTCCCAAATGCAAGTTAAATGTGATTAAAAATGATTTCCAACTTATCTTGTGAGTCAAAACAAGCCATCTATGTGGCAAAAAGCAAAGAAGGGAAATTGATTTTATCCTCCTAAGTGCCTATGTGTTTTTGACTAACCCCTTTATATGATGAGGGGACTAAGTGTGGTGCGGCTTTAAAACATGCTTGAAATCATTTTTAAGAAGGAAAATGGCCTTCCCCACATCTCAACAACTTTACAATGTGAATTTTTGCACAGATGCACGGGTCTCAGTGGAGACAGAGGCGCACAGAGCGCATGCGCACGAACATAGACAAATCAACAGGCGCACGTGCGTAGGACAGAAATGTGAATCAGGCGCATGTGCGCACAATGCACATATGTGGGCCTAAAAACCCGTGCATATATGACACACAGCCGAGAATGAAAAATCCAAATGGATTTCTCTCAATTCAACTTGGAATTGGCTGAGTAGCAGGTCGTCTTAGGCCGGTTAGTGTACCTACAAGTTAAACAAACTAAAAGAAGAGCAAGAAAAACCCAAATGGGGTAGGAAATTGATACCTTTCCCCGGTGGAGTCGCCAATCTGTGCACCTCTTCAGTCACCTTAGTGAGAAAAATAGAGGTGCTTGCAAGCTCAGTTGGGTCTTCTGAGCAGGACAGCTGCAAGGAAAGAGTTAGGGAAAGAAACAAAAAACTACAATTAATAATTAAACTAAGAAATGCAATAACAACTAAATTCTTGAGCATAGGGACATAGAAACAAAAAGAACCATAAGACCCATGCCACCAATGTTGAGGCTGATCTATTAGTGAAACAATACACCAAGAAGAAAGGGGACTATGAGTCCCTTCTTCCTCCAAGGGAGGGCTCTTGGACCCCCACTAGATAGCTCTTCTTACAACAAAGAAAAATGGAAAATGATGAAAAAAATCTTTACAAATCCACTCAATGGGTGAGATGGATTTCCCAATGCAATGGTGCAAATATTCTCTTGACAAGGATGGAGTCCTCAAGAGAATAGAGGTAGCATAACATTACTTTGAATTCCTTGAAAAAAGAGGTGCATCCATGGCCTTTTTATAACATTCCTTTGAGCTATTGTTTAACTACTTTGTAGTGTGAAAAGAGGCTAATTAGGGCATTTCTAGGTCTTTGACCAGCCATCCAGTCGAATCCATTCCAGATTTGAGGGTCAAATCGGCTTGGGAGCTTAACCATAAGTGGGTGGGAGGCTGACCACTCTCATAAATGCATCGTTTAGCAGGTGCGCGGATTTTTGCGATAATAGTCGCGCATCGTGTGCATGTGCACGATTTCTGTGTTCATGTTCTGCGCATGTGCGCGTGCGCCGAGTGTCTTCATAGCGCCCTTCAATTTTTCACTACTTTGTATAGTTTTTTGACCCTTTTATGAATGCCTTGGTATTAATTCAGGTCCATGGATGACTTCATCACTATTTGACGATGCTGAGTTCTTGTAACCATGTGCGGACGAAATTTCAGTGATAACACTCTAGGTCATTGTAGCCATTCTTTATCACTACCACTATTCAGGTTTACATTTCCATGCATTTTCTTGTTGGCCTCCCTAAATCCAACAACACATTTTTCATTATAGTGGTATTTGAACATATTTCGAAATATGCTCACTTTTGTGCCTTACAACACCCATTTTCATTGTCCATAGTTTCCCAAGTTTCCATGGATTAGATTTTAAAATTACATAACATGCCTACTTCCATTGTGATAGATTGTAATCCCACCTTCACTAATAAATTCTAGCAAGAGTTGTTTAAACTATAGGGCACACACATGAAAATGAGCATGGATTATCGTCCCAATTGGACATGTAATCCTGTGTGGTTACATTACTTGTAATTGTATGTAAATATGAAGAGTCGTAGGTGATAGAAAACGTCACCCATTTGGGAAGACCAAGAGTCATATACTCTTGTATATATTTTCTTGTCATACTAATGAAGAAATTATCAAGTGTGGAGTTAATTTTCTACCATCCCTGACCTAACATGTAATACCCGTGTTTCCCCCAGTTTGTAAATATAACTATAACTGGCCAAGATACTATGGCAGACTAAATATGTGTGAATGTTTGATTTGATGAACCCTTTTATAAAAGGTTCAATGTATGAATTTATGTTATTAATAGAATTTGAATATGTGTTTCACAACTACTGAAAGGGGGAAAGTTTTCCAAAATAGACCATGGATGCTATGAGAGAGATGGTGAAGGGAAACCAAGTATGGTTGAGATCACCCTCACCAGACCAGTACCTATTGGGTGTAATTGCTCAATAGTCCCATGACCTAGAAATGAATTACCAGTCAGGCTGGTAGTTGGAAGTCCATCCTCAAGAGTTAATGAGGAGATGGGGTAGGGTACCCATCTGTAAGGATTCCAAGATTGACCACAAAATGGGGATTTAGACCCACATAACCTTGTTGAGGAAGGAAATAAATGAGGTAATTCAGGGACATAGACAGATCTATGAGATATAAGAGTAGATAAAAACACTCTCCAGAGAAGAGAAATGAACATAATCCAATTTTGAATTTGAAAGAAAGAACTAAGCAATAAGCTCGTTTTGGATGAAAGAATCCATGGGAAGGGTTTGGCTACAAGTTGATAAATGAGGCCGACGAGTGACTGAGGAATTACTCATGCATACCTCCTTTCTTGGAGCAGATAAAACCATACACCCAGTTCCTGTGGGAGAAGGAGAGTAACCTTCATCCATGGATGTTGTGGAGAAAAGAGAAACAATCTCTCTCAGAGCATCATGGTCTAGCTCGGGGGTAAATTCGTCAGGAGTGGCTCTGCCTATGGTTGGGAGGAAACATGCACCCCTTTCAGCATTTTCTTCACATTTTCCAGTTATGATAAGTGTTTTCATACTCTATGTATTATGCTCAATGTGATGATGAAATGTCTATGTTTATGGTTGAGTCTTGCATTATTTGAATAGTTATTAGATAGCCTCTTTTACTTCTGTAAACTGCTATATTTCATGGCTTTCAATTTATATAATTTTTTCTGCTAGATAGTTATGGAATGGGAATACGCAAGAGGGTCAGGGTAGGACCGACTAAAATGTCTAATTCCTTCCAATCCCTTGAAATTTACCTTAGCGGGAATTTCAAAGTTCAATATCTGGTGGGAGAAGGGTGTTTTTCCTTTAGATTATTCACCCATCTAAACAAGGGCTCGTTCCCATCTCCTTAAACCCTTTGTTGTTAAAGGATTATCACTTAGCCCCTAGAATTTCCAAAGTATCCATGTGACCAGGGCCTAGGAACCCTACGCCATCCCGAAAGAAGCTAGCCATTTCAGCCTTAGGACTTTGGGACTTGTGACTCCACAATCCTTGAAAGTAGCTGAAGGATGAAGTTGCAAATCGACGAGGGTCATCGATATGAGGATTCAATATGGATCGCTTTCATTCATTATATTGGATATAGGAAGGGTGGTGTTAAGCGCTTCGGAGAAGTTCTACTTCGGGAGAATAGGAGTAGTCTAGCGTTGAAACTCCCAAACGTCAGAGTCACAGAGTAAATATGGACCATTGAAAATGAAGGGACACGTTTCCACAGATAAACGATCATCCACGAGTCCAGGAATTCAACAATATATGGACGCGTGATTTTCCTTGGAGCTCTGCAAGCCGGATTAAATACTAGACGTAGAGGCTAGGTACATGCGGTGATAGATCTGGTGTGGTCCAGAGGGAAAGTCGGGAGATAGATGTCAAACTCTTGAAATGTCAAACTGCCAAAGTAACCAGGACCGTTGGATGAATGGGTATGTGGCAAGAAATCACATGGTCTGGAGAATTAATGCTCCGGAGGATTTTGGCCGAGGGTTTTCAAGGTGTGAAAACCATCGAAGTCGCGAATGCCAAAGTAAATCTCAACCGTTGGTCGAAGAGGACATGTGGTGCAAGATCTGAGAGTCTGAAGAATTATCTCTTCGGGGGATTTTCATCAAGAGGATTCAATAAGTGTTGAATCTCAAAGCCGCAAAGTAATGAGAATTGTAGATCTATGGATCTACGTGGAATCTTAAGGACCGTTAGATTGAAGGATCAAGTAGTTATCAATCTATGTTGATGTGGCTTGATGACGTCATTCGATGTGATGTGGAATCTCATTACGCATGCCACGTGTCACCTAGTTTTGGATGATTTCCATACCCATTGTTCATGTTAGAGCATGACACATGTCACCCCCTATCGAGGACATGTGTCACCCCTTGACCCTCGATGCGTGCCAGTTCCTGGTTCATGCCCACCTGGCCAACGTGGTTGGTGATGTATACAAGACTCCGGAAGTTTGGGTAACTTCGGGAGTTCGGGGATTTTGGGGCATGTTATAATTTAGGAATGACCAAAACAAAACGTTGAGCATTGGTCGCCTGAGGTCCAAGGCCATGTGGAGAGATGTCGGGAGTTCGGTAGTTTGGGCTTAGTATGGTAAAAATAAATATTCAACAAGAATATTCGATCACCGAAGGCCGAAATTCTGATGAAAATAGTCGATCATCAAACGTCGGAGGGCTAGGGGCACGTGGTAAGATTACAGGACTTTGGGGATTAGGATATAGGAATGTTTGACGTCAAACGTTGAAGCCTTCTTTTTAACCGTATATCTCAGCGGAGGGTGTGGACCGTCGATCCCCTCCATTGTTCGGTGATCTGAGAATTTGACCACACTTTGAAACTCCTGAAGTCCAGGAAATTCCGAATTGTCGAAACCTTTGCTAATGCAGGCTCTTAGCTCCCAGTTTTTAGCCCAAGGTCACGAGGAAGACCCCGCTAACTGGTTCAAGTGCACAGTGAGAAATGTAAGTTTCGGGAAATTGTTTAAAAGGGTTTTCCTTAAGTAAGGGACTGAAACTGAACCAGGGAAAGAAAAAATTTGATTCCCCATTCCTAGAAAGGCTATTTAGGGGTTGAGTGTGTTACAAATTGGTATCAAAGCATGGAAAAAACACTTGTCCTGCTTGGGATCATGCACAAGTTGCATAGAAAAATATTATTAGAGAACTTATGGGGTAACACCCTACCTTATCCCCCTTCTATAAGAAGCTTGTATGAACCTCTACTGAAGAGAGGAATGACACCTTCTACTGTTGATAAATGTTTTGGAAGTTTGCACTATAGATTGTTAATGTTTCCAAATAAATAACTGACTTCACCTTGCAATGATATGTGTTTTTCATGAATTGGTAGATTAGTAACTAACATAAAATGTTTTATCTGCACTCAAGCGATCAGTGAGAAATAGGAGAAATACAACGTAAAGGATGGTGACACATAAGGAGTTGGGGGAGAGCTCCCACAATAGAGAGGAAGAATCTGATGAAAGGAGGGTGGTGAAAACCCCTCCAAATTTGGCCAAAACTATAAGAAGCCTCATGGCAGAATTAGAGAGTTATAAGGCTGACAATGAAAGGTTGATCAAAGATAAGGAAAATCAGACATAAATTAATACAGTCCTACTGCAAAGTCTATCAGATATACAAAGGCAACTACAATATGGTCTACCTGCCAGTCATGTGGACATGCATCATACTAGAAAAATCCAAGTTCACGTGAGATACAAAAGAATGGTCTTGAAAGTGGCCACACCAAGAGGAGCACCTCTAAGAAGTCCCAACATGGAGCCAAGAGACATTCAATGGAAGATTCGTCTTTTGAGGAAACTGACAACTTCAAGGAATATTCTAGTGGTAAAACTAGTTCCCATTCTCAGACAAGAGGAAAAAAGAGGAAACATTCCAAGAGTCACGACTCTAAAGAATTCGAGAAAGCCAAACCACCCACCTTCGATGGAGATATTAAGAAAGGGGAAGAAGCAGAAGTTTGTCTACTCAACTTGAAGAATTACTTCAGATTCCATGACTACTTTGAAAACTTAAAGGCTCAGATATCCATTTTCAACTTGAATGGGAAAGCTTCCATTTGGTGGGAAGACCTTAGGAATGTGAAAGGATTCCATGAGAAGGACTTTTCATGGAAACAATTTGAGAAATACTTCAAGAAGAAGTACCTGGAAGAAAAGTACTTTGATGGGAAGACCAAGGAGTTCTATGAATTCAAGTTGGGACAACTCACCATATATGAGTATATCAACAAATTTCTCGAGTTGATGAGGTATGTTCCCTACATAAAATTTCTCGAGTTGATGAGGTATGCAACATTTTATTAGTGGATTAACTCATTCATACCGGGACAAAATTGAGTTTGATGAGCCAAAGACCTTAGAAGATACTATTCAAAAATCAAGGTATTGCTATGAGCAATTCAAGAGTAAGACAGAACCCCGTGAATACTAGAAGAAGAAAAACAATTTGGAATTCAAGAAGAAGGGGTTTAAATACTCAATATTTAAGAGCCCTGGTAAGAGCTCTAGGATGAGCCTTCCTACCAGAAGTGTGTATCAGAAAAATTTTCCATCCCAGAGTGGAAATAAACCATTCAGAGCAACTCCAAGTAAGAATGATAACACGAATATAGAAACCTTAAAATGTTGGGGTTGCAGAGAGGAGCACATGCTAAGGGATTGTCCACATAGGATACAGAACCCTGGGAGGTTCTACAACATCCAAGAGGCTACCACAATAAATGATGTGTCTAGGATCCTGCCACAAATTTATGCATCCTTGGATAATAGACAAGTTGACAACCAAGCTTCAATGGTGGATATGGAAGGTATGATTTCCAACCATCCTGTTTCCATTTTAATTGACCCTGTTTCTAATTTGAGTTATGCTTCCCCTCAAACTGTTGAGAAATGTAAATTACAACAAGTTAAACATGTTAAATCATGGATGGTACAACTAGCCACTGGAACCAAAATAAAAGTAACTGAGGTCATACCAACATCTCAATTTGTCATGAGTGGGTTTCCCACCCAAGCAAACCTAAACATACTTCCTCTAGGATCTTATGACCTGTTGATTGGCATGGACTGGTTGTTTTTCCACAAAACCAATTTGGACTATTACAGTAAAACTTTGGAGTGTGAAAATGAAGAAGGAAGGAGGGTAACCCTACAAGGGATTCAAAATCATGTCTCAGTGAGACAAATATCAACCCTCCAAGTGAAGAAGTATTACAGAAAGGGATGTCCCTTGTATGCAATACAGGTACTAAACTCTATTGAGAATTAAAAACCCAACCTAGAGAACCATCCCATATTAAGAGAATATAAATATGTATTCCAAGAAGAGGTATCATGTCTACCTCCAAGAAGGGATATTGACTTTTCAATAGAACTTATACCAAGAGAAGTGACAATGTCTAGAACACCCTACATAATGAGTACACCGGAGCTAGTTGATCTCAAAGTCTAGCTGAAGGATATGTGGGACAAAGGATACATATGGACTAGTGTGTCTCCATGGGGAGAACCGACCTTGTTTGTGAAAAAGAAAGATGGCACGCTCATACTGTGCATAGATTATAGACAACTCAATAAAATGACCATCAAGAATAAGTATCCCTTGCAAAGGATTGATGACTTGTTTGACCAATTAAGGGGTGCTACCATATTATCCAAGATTGAATTGAGGTATGAATACCATCAGGTTTGAATTAAAGATCAAGATATCCACAATATATCCTTTAGGATAAGATATGGTCATTGTGAATTTGTGGTGGTGCCATTTGGGCTTACCAATGCACCAATCACTTTTACATGTTTAATGAATAACGTATTCAGAAAGTTCTTGGATAGGTTTGTATTGGTTTTCATTGATGATATCCTAATCTATTCTAAGAATAGAGAAGAGCATGAAGAACATCTCAAGCTAGTACTCCAGGTACTAAGAGAACATCAGCTCTATGCTAAGCTCAGTAAGTATGACTTTTTCCAAAAACAAGTCCACTACCTAGGCCATGTTATTTCTGAGGAAGGAGTGGAAGTTGAACCTAAAACTATTAAATCCATCATGCATTGGCCTACCCAAAATGATGTATTTGATATGAGATCATTTATGGGCCTGACATGATACTATAGGATATTTATAAAACGATTCTCAAAGATTGGTTTCCCAATCACCTCCCTTCAGTAAAAGGGGGTTAAATTCATTTGGACATTAGAATGTGAAGAAAGATTTCAAGAACTGAAATAACTTCTAACCAATGTGCATGTGCTGAAGATTGCAGACCCAAACAAGGACTTCCTTGTGTGTACAGATGCCTGCAAGGAAGGCTCAGAGGAGTCCTTATGCAAGAAGGACATGTCATTTTCTACAAATCCAGAAAATTGAATGAGCATGAAGTCAATTATGTGACCCATGATATGGAATTTCTTGCCATAGTTCATGCTTTAAATATGTGGATGCATTACCTCTTAGGTAGGATATTTTTACTTATGACAGACCATAGTGGATTGATGTATTTGTTTGACCAACCAAAATTCAATGTGAGACAAGCTAGGTGGATCGCTCTCCTTAGTGAGTTTGATTTTCAAATAAAACATATCAAAGGAAAGGAGAATAGGGTGGTTGATTCCCTTAGTAAAAGTATGAAAGTAGTTCACTTGGCAGTTGTAAGCGCCAGTGAAACAGACATCAAAGAGAGGGTCAAAACTGCACAAGAGACAGATGCATTTTTCAAGACCATGGCATCATACCTAAAGAAAGAGCCCATAGGGATGAAGTATGAAGGTTATCAGATGCTTAATGATGACCTACTAACTTACAAGGGAAAATTATACATTCCAATTTGTGATGAATTGAAGAGGTTCATAATGGATGAACTACACAAAAGACCATATACTGATCATCCTGGTTATCAGAAAATGATCACGGCCACTAGAAAGATATTATGTTGGCCCAGACTAAAAAATGACATAGTTGATTACTTAGCTAAGTGTCTAGAATGTTAGCAAGTCAATCCAAAGCACCGACAACCAGCAAGGTTGTTGCAGCCCCTACCAATTACCGAATGGAAATGGGAAACCATCTCCATGGATTTCATCACAGGATTACCAAGATCAACCAAATAGAACGATGCCATCATGGTAGTTGTGGAAACACTGAGAAAGGTTGCTCACTTCATACCCATCAAGTCGACTTGCAAGGCAATATATATTGCCAACATCTTCATGAAAGAGATATTCAGACTACATGGCATGCCTAAGGAAATTATATCCGATAGAGATACAAAGTTTACTTCAAACTTTTTGAAATCCTTATTTATTGGTTTTGAAACAAAATTCCTCTTTGGTACAACTTAATATCCTTAGACTGATGGGAAGACAGAGAGGGTAAAAAAAGTATTAGAAGAAATGTTGAGGATTCATGTAATGCATCAACCCAAGAAACGGGAGGACTACCTACCACTGATATAATTTTCTTACAATAATGGATATCAAGAGTCATTGATAATGAGTCCTTTTGAAGCCATCTATGGAAGGCAATGTCACATTCCAATCAGCTAGAACAACCCAGTAGACATAGTTACAATTGGGCTAAATATGCTAAAGGAAATGGAACAACAAGTGATTCAGATCAGGAAAAATCTAAAGACAACCCAGGATAGACAAAAGAGCTATGCAGACATTGTTGATTAAGGTTGGTTGTCATTGATGTTAACCCTTGAAGAAAGCCACATAGCACAAAGGTTTGGGTAATGGAACCAATATTGTTTGATGTAAATATGACTCATTATTGTTTTTTCATGGTTGATAAGAAGTAAATATGGATGAACTCCAAAGTGGTCCCCTTATGGTGAAAGCCTTCACGAGAAGACGCTTTGTGGAGTAAGAGAACCCATGCTTAATTGTGGAATAATGAGATGAAGGATAGTGAATTTTCTAGAGAAACTATCCTATATGGATAGTGCTTGTCATGCCATTTTCAGTGGTATGTTTAACGTCACATAACTCCTCACAGTTAGAGATTTATGACCATGTGAAGTTGGAGAACCTAGGTTTGGGTAATGGACCCAAGTTTGTTTGATGGATAACGGTATGAATTTTTCTATATTTGAAGGTAATACTATTCTATATGGATAGTAAATGTCATTCCATTTCTGGTGGTATGTGGAATGTCACATAACTCCTCACGGTTTGATACTTATGGTCTTACGAAGTTGGAGGACCCTCATATGTCATCTAGAAGCCCCAAAAGGTCAAAGTAGTCAAAGTGGTTTAAGAGATTTTAAAAGGTAAATAATAAAGTGAAGTGATGAGTGTATCATAATTCAAATGAATACAAAATAAATTATTTCAATAATAAATTTAATGGATAAATTAGAAGTGGGTTAACCCTAAAATAAGGAAAGTGGGCCAAGTGACCTAGAAGATGTTTTTTAAAAAGCTACTTGGAGAGTATAAATAAGAGGCAAGGCTCTCTCATTTTAATAACACTTGAGAATATTGAATATCTATAGGTGTCTGAGCTAATCAAGGACATCTAAGCCTAATTTCTGAGGGAAGGTGAAGAAAATAAGGCCCAAATGCAAGGAAGAATAAATTATTTTGATGGTGCTTTCTAAGGTATGTTATTTACAGGTCATCTCACCATTTTTTTCTATAACATTTTTTCTATAATGATTCAGACCGTGAAATTTCTATTCCATTGAGAAAACATATCCAAGTATCTGTGGTAACAAATTCATCTTGTGGGTCGTTGTATTTTGGGAGTTACACTCCGTGGAAAATAGGGTTTGTGGCTAGTCCTGAAACTAGTCAAAAACATGTGTTTTGGGTAAAAACGTCATAAATTATTCATAACATATCCAAATTTAGTGAGAGAAAATGTGTTGGTTAGGGTACAGTCTGTAGTATTTTTTGTAATAGTTTCAGATCAATTCAACAAATATTGTGTGTGGGGCACGCTCTACAAGGTCGCTCTCTAGAATAAGCCAGAATTCAACAAGATATGTCATTTTTAGTATAACACCTTTTCTGAGAGGTTCCAAGTAGTGAAACCTGGAGGAATTGCATAAAACACACTGAATAACATTGTGTATCAGTTTCAGATATGTATACATTACACGTACAAAGTTATGATTTCTTCAAGTTAGGGTTGTTGACTAATCCAAAACTAAGCATGTGAGACTAAAGAAAAGTTTGATGAAAATGATAGTCTCTTGTTGTTAAAGTTAAGGAAGGTTTGCAGGAATGTGATCATATACACTAGGTCTATTACAGAGAAACAAATCATATTTGGATGATGAAATTGATGAGGTATTTTGGTTGAGGTACATGTTGAGTACATGGTTGACACAAGTAGTTGATGAGTTGGCACATACATGAGGTGTATAGTTGATGATGTTGGTACATATTGATGAGTCATAGTTTATGAGTAGTTGACACATGATTGGTACATACTTGGTACATGGTTGGATGCACTTGTTTATGGTACAGGTTGATTACAGGTTGAGATACAGGTTGATGCATGGTTGATGCATGGTTCAAATTTATTGGTACAGGTTTACAACGATATATCTCATAGTGATAGTTTGACAGTGGTTCCATCATTCTACTTCTACATCAGGGCGGTTGGATCGGACAAGGATAGGTGGTTGTATCTGTTAATGTTTATGCCATTATTATATTTCTTTTCATTTCAATAGATAAGAGCATCATAAGAACAAGATCACTGAGAAATACACATTCACAAGAGACGCAACATTTATCCTGGGAAACCCTCTAGGGGAAGAAAACCCAGCAAAAACTTCCTTATCATAAATAGCTTATACAATGTTCAAGAGATAACTCAAACCAATACAGATAGTCCTCCCCAAGAGATGCGCCATTCTTCTTCTCCTCTCTCTAACTGGTAACTGCAGCATGCCTAATAAGATAATGAGCAAGTGAGTTGTGTGTTAGAAGTGAGGCGCTAGCCTCCTATATATACAAGACTAGCACGTGTGAGAGGGTTTCACTGGCAGGGCCGACCTCTCACTCTGGGTGGGTAAACCCACCTTTAATTAATTCTAGGTCTTCAATAATAACTGTTGGGTTCGACTTCTTATTCTTCCATTTATAATTATTCGATGACCAATCCGCAAAAGGGGATTTGTTCCTTATACAATTACCGACATGATTAATCCACAATGGGGATTAATCCTAATAATAAAATAACAATAATAATAAGAATGATCTTCACAGTTACATTATTTCAACACTCCCCCTTAACAAGAAGAGTATTCTTCATCAGCATCAGGCGAGACAGGTTTGCATCATCAGTGGCATCAGGAGGACAGTATCGTCAATATCATATTGAAACATTGGCTAGCACATTTACGAGTCATCAAAAGTTTTCTTCATCGGCAACATCATCATTCTCGAAAGAATGCCATCATCATCTGCATCAATATGTATCAATAAAATGATACCTCATTACAGCACTAGGCTGGCACATCACAGTACTACACTGGCTCAATGTCATAGCTAATAAGCTGGTAGCTCAGTGTCAGTCACATCTTGCTTTACGTCTAACAACTAGGTCAGAAGCAAGGAATATCATCGTCTCGTTTTACGTCTAACAACTAGGTCAGAAGCGAGGAATCACAACATCATGCTTTACATCTAACAACTAGGTCAGAAGCATGAATCATCTTTCTTTACGTCTAACAACGAGGTCAGAATCAAGGAACACATCAACATCTCGCATTATGTCTAACAACGAGGTCAAAAGCAAGGAATCATCTTGATTTACGTCTAACAACTAGGTCAGAAGCAAGGAATCAATGACATCATGCTTTACGTCTAACAGCGAGGTCAGAAGCATGACTCATCTTGCTTTACATCTAACAGCAAGGTCAGAAGCAAGGATCACATGACATCATTCTTTGTGTCTAACAGCGAGGTCAGAAGCATGACTCATCTTGCTTTACATCTAACAACGAGGTCAGAAGCAAGGATCACATGGCGTCATGCTTTACGTCTAACAGTGAGGTTAGAAGCATGACTCATCTTGCTTTACGTCTAACAACTAGGTCAGAAGCAAGGATCACACAGTGTCATGCTTTATGTCTAATAGCAAGGTCAGAAGCATGACTCATCTTGCTTTACGTCTAACAACTAGGTCAGAAGCAAGGATCACACAGCGTCATGCTTTACGTCTAACAGCAAGGTCAGAAGCATTACTCATCTTGCTTTACGTCTAACAACGAGGTCAGAAGCAAGGAATAAATATATATGCTCCCCCTTTCAGGGAGGGTCCTTTCGGACTATACCAAGATTATCTCGAAAGTGTTCAAACTTAATGCGAGATAGAGGCTTAGTCAACACGTCAGCAACCTGTTCATCTATGCTAATGTACTAGAGCTTCAAGGCTCCTCTCTGTACCATGTCACAAATGAAATGATAGCGGATCTCTATGTGCTTTGACCTGTCGTGGAATACAGGATTTTCTGTCATCTTTATGCAGCTTTGGTTGTCACATAGAATCACGGTTGCTCTCATCTCCAAGTCAAATAGGCATGTCAGCAACTTTCGAAGCCATATCGCTTCGCAACTAGTATAACATGCGGTAATGTACTCTGCTTCCGTTGTGCTGAGAGAAATACTGGATTGTTTCCTACTCTGCCACGAGATCATAGCTAATCCCAAACTGAAACAACATCTGGAAGTGTTTTTTCTATCTGCAACACTTCATGCCCAATCTGCATCAGTATATCCACTCAATGTGAATTCATGATCTCCATCATAGCTGAGACCATAATCCATTGTACCTTTAAGGTACCTCATCACATGTTTTTCAGCCACTAAGTGAACACGTCTGGGCTCTACCAGAAATTGACTCAAGGTGTTCACTGCAAAATAGATGTTATGTTTGGTGTTCATCAGGTACATCAGCGATCCAATAATCTATCTGTATAGTGTGGCATCTATCAAATCTGACGAAGTATCGACCAGTAGCTTCATCTTTGCTTCCATGGGAGTATTCATGGACTTGCATTCTAGCATGTCGAATCTCTTTAAGATTTCGACCGTGTAATTCCATTGGTTAAGGAAGTTTCTTTCTGGACTCTTCCATACCTCAAGACCTAAGAAGTAATGCATTAGGCCAAGGTCTTTCATTTCAAATTCTGCGGAAATTCTCTGTTTACATTCAACGATGAGCTTTTCTTCTCCCGTTAAGAATAAGTCATCCACATACAGTAGTAATATTGTTGGTTCATTATCCATAATTTTGAAGTAGAGATTTGAGTCTGCTTTACTCTTGGTAAAGCCTAAGCTCGTCAAGAAACTATCTATACGTACATACCAAGATCTGGGAGCTTGCTTCAATCTGTATAAGGATTTCTTCAATCGGCAGACATGAGACTTCCTGTCTTCAACCTCAAATCCTTGGGGTTGCTCTATATACACTTCCTCTTCGATAACACCATTCAAGAAATTTGTCTTCACGTCCATCTAGTGCAGCTTCCATTTCATCTTGGCAGCAAGAGCTATAATGGTTCTGATCGAAGTGTATCTAGCCATAGGAGCGAATGTCTCTTCATAGTCGATACCTTCCTTCTGGGAAAAGCCACGGGTGACAAATCTTGCTTTATATTTCTCAATACTTCCATCAGCAGCATGTTTTATTTTGAAGAGCCATTTTGATGATACCACATCCTTACTTTTTGGTCTGGGAACTATTTCCCATACATAATTATTTATTATGGATTGGTATTCCTCTGTCATGGCATCTGCCCATTCCTTATTTTGGATGGCCTCTTCAAAGCATGTGGGTTCTTCATCAAGTAGATTGCACATCAAAGCTGTGTAACTGGAGAATGGATTTGGTCTTTTCACCTGTCTCGTGGTTCCTTCTGGAACACCATACTTCTCTCCATGTTGAATAAGCTCTCTTGCCCAAGAATGCTTTCTTTTATGGGAGAAGGTCATTTGAGGAGGTTCTTGAACTTCTCTTATATCATGATCTTTAGGAGTCTCCTCATCAGGGGAAGTTACGACTTCCCTTATAGGTTTTGCAACTCTAGGAACTTCCCTCATTGATTCTGCAATACTGGGATTTACAGGTTCCTCTTCATATACTTCTTCAAGTTGGCATCTTCGTGATTTCTTAAGTGTTTCTTCTTCATCAAGGGTCACTTCCCTGCTGATCTCAATATGGCAGTGACCAGGTATGTAGATTCTGAAAGCCTTGGATACCTCACAGTATCCCACAAATATTCCCTTCTTTCTGGAGGGTTCCAGCTTGCTTCTTTTCTCTTTCGGTATATGAATAAATACTGGATAGCCAAATATTTTGAGATGGCTTACCTCTGGCTTCTTTCCGGTGAAGATCTCTTCTGGTGTCTTGAGCCCAAGTGCACTATGGGATAATCGGTTCTGCACATGAACAACTGCCATTGCTGCTTCTTCCCATAAGCACGTAGGAAGATCTTGATCTTCACAGCTTCCAGCATGGTTCTGTTCTTCCGTTCAGCGACACCATTTTTTTGGGGATCTTGATCCCAACATCTTCGCATAAGTTCACAAACTCTTTTGAGGTATATTCTCCTCCATTATCTAACCTGAGTATCTTAATCTTCCTTACAAAAGGGTTCTCTTATCAAGGCTTTAAATTCCTTGATCTTTTTGAACACTTCAAATATATCTAGGTCTTTTACGAGAATAATCATTAATGAACGATACATAGTATACATACCCATTAATGGAGCATGATGGCATTGGGCAACACACATCTAAATGGATGAGTTCTGGGACTCCTTCTATCTTGTTGTCCCTCTTCGAAAATGGGTTCTTGATGTTTTTCCCTTGTGCACATCCATTGCATACGCCTTCATGGTCACCTTTGAGTTCGAATAAACCTATGACCGCTTTGCATATTTATGGTAGTGCCTTGTAGTTGATGTGAACTAATCTTCTAGAGTTCACATGGATTCTTCAATAGCGTGGGTCATGGAAGCTTCTGAGTGACCCACCTTCTTCTTTTCCACTGATGATTGCTTCATTTATGATTTCTTCTTTAGCACTTTTCCTTCTGCAACCTTTGCTATAGCTTCCTCATGTGACATGGAGCAAGGTCAGCAAAACAACAAGCAAGAATAATATCCTTCTTGATAATATAAATCATGAATAATCATCACAGTAGCTCCTTTAGAGATTATTACTTATAATTTAGCAAAGATTAAAGGTAAGGAATACAATACAAAATAAGGTCAACACTCTCTTAGTGTTGTGACCAAGCATTCTTCCATGGCAATCTGAAACTAACACACAAGGTTTCTCCTAGAGGAGTTGTTAGTCATATCAGACAAAGTATTCTCACATGTTATCAAGTATAATACTTTACGACGATTGCTATCTCAACTAAAGTCATTAGCTTGTCATGTGTACCTTTGAATCTTGATTAATCAAACATGGAGCCTTGTCCTCAAGAGT
>ML811731.1:84787-101599 GCA_009831015.1 Picea engelmannii
TATGTATACATTACACGTACAAAGTTATGATTTCTTCAAGTTAGGGTTGTTGACTAATCCAAAACTAAGCATGTGAGACTAAAGAAAAGTTTGATGAAAATGATAGTCTCTTGTTGTTAAAGTTAAGGAAGGTTTGCAGGAATTTGATCATATACACTAGGTCTATTACAGAGCTACAAATCATATTTGGATGATGAAATTGATGAGGTATTTTGGTTGAGGTACATGTTGAGTACATGGTTGACACAAGTAGTTGATGAGTTGGCACATACATGAGGTGTATAATTGATGATGTTGGTACATATTGATGAGTCATAGTTGATGAGTAGTTGACACATGATTGGTACATACTTGGTACATGGTTGGATGCACTTGTTTATGGTACAGGTTGATTACAGGTTGAGATACAGGTTGATGCATGGTTCAGATTTATTGGTACAGGTTTACAGCGGTATATCTCACAGTGATAGTTTGACAGTGGTTCCATAATTATACTTCTACTTCAGGGTGGTTAGATGGGGATAGGTGGTTGTAGCCACCTTCTAGTTGTATCCGAAGAACATAAGGGGTTGTAGCCTCCTTCTGGTTTTATCCAGAGAATTGGGGCGCTGGAGCTTCCTTTAGGTTGTAGCTTGAGAAACTAGGGGGTTGGAGACTCCTTCCAGTTGCAGCTGGAAAAAAAAGGAAGTTGGTGCTTCCAATGAATGTAATTATTCAAGACATATAAGAAAAAGAATTATGTGGTTTTCTCCCGATTTGGGTTTCCACGTAAAACACTGGTGTATGTGTATGATTGTTCATTTGTTCATTTCTTATTTACTCTGTAGTTATTGGATGATAATGATTCATTGATATAACACTTGGATTATATGGTTAAAAAGGATTAAATTGCTCTATTATTGATTCACCCCCCTCTCAGTAATCCAACAGACATGAAAAGGACTCCTAGAGAGTTTAAAGAAGGGGATCATGTGTATCTCTGAGTTAGAACCAGGAGAAGCTCCTTGAGGATGGGAGCTTGTGCCAAGTTGGCACCTCGGTATTGTGTACCCTTTGAATTTTTGGATAGAGTGGGACTAGTAGCCTATCAGCTAGCACTTTCTCCCGGAGTGAAGGAACACAAATTTTTCTATGTTTCTTTATTAAAGAAGTATGTACATGATTCTAATCATATTATTGACTATTATGTGCTTCAGGTGGAACCTAGGGGAGAGTTCTTGACAGAACCTCAATGCATAATATACAGGAAAGAAACCCCACTTAGGAACAAAACCGTTGCACAGGTCAAGGTGTAGTGGAAACACTTTGGCCTAGATGAGTCTACATGGGAAATGGAGGATGCCACGAGACAGGCATATCCATTTTTCTTTCCTTCTGTACATACAGAGCACATCGACAGGTAGAACATCGAGGATGATGTTCCTTTAAGGGGGAGGGGATTGTAATACCCTTGTTTCCCCTAGTTTGTAAAGATAACTATAACTGGACAAGAGACGATGCCAGACTAAATATGTGTGAATGTTTGATTTGATGAACTTGTATAAAAGGGTCAATGTATGAATTTATGTTATTAATAGAATTTGAGTATGTGTTTCACAACTTTTGAAAGGGGGAAAGTTTGCCAAGATAGACCATGGATGCTATGAGAGAGATGGTGAAGGGAAACCAAGTATGTTTGAGATGACACTCACCAAACCAGTACCTACTAGGTGTAATTGCTCAATATTACTCTGACCCATAAATGTATTACCAGTCAGGCTGGTAGTTGGAAGGCCATTCTCAATAGTTAATGAGGATATGGGGCAGGGTACCCATCTGTAAGGCTTTCAGGCCTGACCACAAAATGGGGATTCAGACACACACAGCTTTGCTAAGGAAGGCAAGAAATGAGGTAATTCAAGGACAGAGGCATACCTGCAAGATAACATAGTAGAGAAAAACACTCTCCATAGAAGAGCAGTAAACATACTTCGATTCTGAATTTGAAAGAAAAAACTGACCAGTAAGCTCGTTTTGTCTTAAAGAAGCCATGGGAAGGGTTTGGCCACAAGTTGATAAACGAGGTTGACGAGTGACTAATTCGGGATATTTTCATTGAAGTGACTTATAAAGAATTGTATTAAATGAGCATAAATTAAAGTGCACCATAAAGAAGTAAAAGCTCAATAATGAAGAGACATGAGCAGCAAATATGAACACAAAAAATTGGTAATGGAGCTTGTCCCTGGTGGAATACGTCTCTGGGTCATTCTCTCAAATGGGTAGGTCTTTTTATTACCTCAACAAATGAATTTGGCAAAATAGATAAGTATACCTCATTCTAGAATTAAATGCAGAAGCTCGGATCAGAAAACTGACAGCACCATTGAATTTGTGGCATCGAATTACCCAAAAATGATTGTCTCCACACCTCAATATGACTCTAGCACTCCCATGCACCTGATAAATATCGTCTCGATTTTTGTGCTTGAATATTGCAATTAATTATTTGTATTGCGTCTCGAAAATAGTGCCCAGCCATATCATCAAGCACCCTCCTCCATCCATGGGTAAACTGCAACATTTAAATTACATGTTGGGTATATTGACCAATGGAGTTCATTGGCCTAACAGTTGGCAAAGGCTATTATAATTCGTTTGGATAAGGGGATGTCCCGGGGTCGAGCCCAAGGGCCTCCCCTTTTGGGATTATAGTTATAACAATATATATGAGTTGGAATTGTCGCCAAGTTTGGATTTTTTTGTTTAGATTCGTCGAATTTGTAGTTTGGCCACTAGATTTGGCAGGCCCTTTTTATTTTTGAAAATTTGGTTTCGAGCCCTCATTGGGCATTTTCCCACTGCCATGTGGCAGCCCATGACTGGGGCACGTGGAAGCCAACCATTGGCCCATGCCATCCACTAACATAGTCACCTACTATGTCATCATGCCACATCAACTTGACACGTCTCGTACGATTTTCCATGTGGTTGTACGGACTGCCATGTGGCACTTCCTCATTGGTCCACATGTTGACCCAAAAATGTCGAAAATGAGTGACATGTGGCAGTCTATGGTTCTACCACATCACCATGCTAACATCATCATGACACGTGTCGCCATCTGTGTGTGCCACGTACATTGTACGGATGCTAACATCATATGTACTGATGTCAATGTCAATAGTATGGATGTTGACTCATCCCTGTTGACTGGGCTAGGTTGACCAAAACTTTGACCACAAATATCTTTTGATCTGTAACTTCATTTGACGATCCATTTACGTTGTTGGAAATATTGCGACGCTCTCTTCGCGGTGATGCTAATTTCACTGAGTTTTGAGGACTTTGATTTTTTTCCCTTTCTCTGTCTATTGAGGCCATTCTGAGCTTCCTAAGTTGCTTCTAAAAATTTTGAGTTGTCCTTAGTATTCTATGGATCCTTTTTGGATCAGTGACTGGGGAAGTACTCATGTAGACCTCCTTGCTTGGAGAAGAGAAAACTAGACACCCAGTTCATGTGGGAGAAGGAGTAACCTTCGTCCCTGACTGTTGTGGAGCAAAGAGAAAGAATATCTCTCAGAGAATCATGGTCTAGCTCATGGGTGGTCAGTGGTAAATATGTCAGGAGTGACTGTGCCTATGGTTGGGAGGAAACATGAACCCCTTTCAGTAGTTTCTTTACGTTTTCTGATTCTGATAAGTATTTTCATACTTTGTGTATTATGTTGGATGTGATGATGAAATGTTTGTGTTTATGATTGAGTCTTGCAATATTTGAATAGTTATTAGATAGGATATTTTTCTTCTATAAACTACTATATTTCATGGCTTTCATTTTATCTCATTTTTTCTGCTGATATTTATGTAATGGGAATCTGTAGGAGGTTCGGGGTAGGATCAACTGAAATGTCTAAGTCCTTCCAATCCCTTGAAGTTTATCTTAGTGGGGATTTCAAAGTTCAAGATCCGGTGGGAGAAGGGTGTTTTTCCTTTAGATTATTCACCCATATGAATGAGGGCACGTGCCCATGTCCTTAAACCCTTTGTTGTTAAAGGATTAGTGCTTAGCCCCTAGAAATTCCAAAGTATCCATGTGACCAGGGCCTAGGAACCCTGCACCAACCCAAAAGGAGCTAGCCATTTCGGCCTCAGGACTTCAGGACTTGTGACTCCACAATCCTCGAAAGTAGTCGAAGGTCAAAGTCATGAATCGATGAGGGCCATTGATCTAGGGATCCAGTATGGATCACTCTCAACCATTAGATCGGATATAGGAAGGGTGGCGTTAAGCTCTTCGGTGAAGTTCTATTTCGGGAGAATAGAAGTAGTCTATCGTCGAAACGCCCGAACGTCGGAGTCACAAAGTAAATATGGACCATTGAAAAGGAAGGGACACATGTCCACATATCAATGATCATCTGGGAGTTTTGGCATTCGGAAATATAGGGATACATTATTTTCCTTAGAGCTTTGCAAGCGAGAGTAAATCATGGTCGTAGAGGCAAGGTACATGTGGCGATAGATCCGGCATGGTCTAGATGGAAAGCTAGGAGATACATGTCAAACTCCCAAAATGTCGAACTGTCGAAGTAACCAAGACCATTGGATGAACGGGTACATGGAAATAAATCCTATGGTCTGGAGACTTCGTACTCTAGAGAATTTTGGTCGAGGGTTTTCAAGGTGTGAAAATTGTCAAAGTAAATATCGATCGTTGGTCGAAGAGGACACATGGCGCAAGATCCGAGAGTCCGAAGACTTATCTCTTTAGGGGATTTGCATCAAGAGGATTGGGTAAGCGTCGAAGCTCGAAGCCATGAAGTAATGAAAAAACTAGATCTATGGATCTACGTGGAATCTTGTGAACCGTTAGATTGAAGGACCGATCAATTATTAGTCTATCATGATGTAGCTTGTTGATGTCATTCGATGTGACGTGGACCCGCATTACGCGTACCACACGTCACCCATTTTTGGACGATTAACATACCAATTGTGCATGTTAGAGCATGAGATGTGTCACCCCCTATCGAGGACATGTGTCACCCCTTGAACCTCATCATGTGTCGGTTCCTGGTTCGTGCCCACCTGGCCAATGTGGCTAGTGACGTATACGAGACTCCGGGATTTTGGGGATTTTGGGGCATGTTATAATTTAGGAACGACCATATCAAAACATTGAATGTCGATCGTCAAAGGGCCAAGGCCATGTGGTGAGATATCGAGAGTTCAGGAGTTTGTCCATAGTATGGTAAAAAGAAAGATTCAATGAGAATCGTTGAAGGCCGAATGTCGAAATTCTAATGAAGATAGTAGATCTATGAACGTCAAATGTCGAAGGGCTAGGGGCATGTGATGAGATTACGATACTTCGGGGATTAGGATATAGGAATGTTTGATGCCAAATGTCGAAGCCCCATTTTTAACCCTAGATCTCGTAGGAGGGTGTGGACCATTGATCCCCTCTGTTGGTCGGGGATATGAGAATTTGACCACACTTTGAAACTCCCGAAGTCCGGGAAATTTCGAAGTGTTGAAACCTTTGCTAACGCATGCTCTTAGATCTCATTTTCCATCCCGAGGTCACAAGGAAGACCTCCCTAGCTTGTTCAAGCGCACAGTGAGAAATGTAAGTTTCGGGGAGCTATTTAAGAGGGTTTTGCTTAAGTAAGGGACCAAAAATCAACCAGGGAAAGAAAAAATTTGATGCCCCGTCCCTAGAAAATCTATTTAGGGGTTGGGTGTGTTACATAATAGTGGTATCAGATCCTAGCCAACTCCATGAAGAGATTCCCTAGCATTCTAAAATGTCTTTTCTAGCCTACTTGTCTCTCTACCATCTGAGCATTGATTTATTCACAGTATACCTCTTAAATTCCTGTCATTGTGTTCCTCTATCCATTCTCTTGTAATTCATGGCTTCACACCTGTTAGTTGTCCAACTCTCTTCCCATTCCTTGGCACCCACTATGCATCAACTCTTCAGGGTGGTCTCTATACTCGCTAGTTTACGTCATTGTAGTTTTTTCTCAGCCCAAAATCCTAAATTTATTTTTGCACAAACCCTAACCACTCTTCCATTATTTTTGGTGCTAGAAGGAAGTTTGAAACTCCGCCTCGTTTCCCTAACAACACGCATACAATCCATAGTTTGATGCGAACCCTCTCCCATCAAATAGTTAATATTTTGCATGTCATATTTCCCAGGTCACATGCTTCCCTCAACTCACACAACCATTCGTCCTCACTCGTCGTTAATATTGTTTGCATGCATGTTTATAATACTCTAGGTTCAAGTTATCTTAACCTGTTGCATTATGTTGTCATTGATGTGAAATGATTGATTTCAAAGAGTTGATGTTTTTTCATAGTATCATTGATGTATTGATTGATTTCCTATTTTGTCATAGATGTAATTGATTTCAAATATGTCAAGTGGTGTCATAGTGATGTATTTTCATGGATTGATGTATAGACGTGATGACGTAAAGGTTGGTCATTATTGTCTTGTCATGGTTGATATGAATAACCAAATGGATAAACTCCAAAGTGGTCCCCTTATGGTGAAATCCCTCACAGGTCCTCTTTAGTATGATTTGTACCATTTTCATAAAAGATCCAAATTTAGTAAGACCAAATGCATTGGTTATATTACATTATTTAGTATGATTTGTACCATTTTCATATCAATACAGAAAATATTCCATGCAGGGCATTCTCTACAAGTTCTCTCTCTAGAATAAGCCATAATTCAACAAGGTATGCCATTTTTTGGTATAACTCATTTTCTAGGAGGTTCATGTAAATGTGTTGAACCTGCATAGAATATATCTATCTAGAAAATACTACACACATTTGTAGAGATAAATTAAGATAGAAGAAGGAGAGAAAGAATGGAAGAATTCTCATTAACCGTAATGAATAATGAATAATTTACACAAGATATACTTTGTATAACGCAATCAATGCACATTGGAGGAGAACCAATGCACCATAGTGGTGGTCTAGAGCAATCTGGACACACACCAATAGTTACGAGAGTGAGTTGCTACCTAGTCTAGTCTCTCAGGAAATTACGGGAGTGAACTACCACCTAGCTGAGTTAACTAGTCAACCAGTCTTCAGTTAACTGACTGAACAGAGTGTAGTGAGGAGTAGATCAAGGAATCAAGGGTAATTTTCCAGTTTGGTGATGATCCCAAGGCAAGTGCGCATTAGCATGGCAATTATCCCAATGTTGCATGGTGACAAAACCAATGCAGCATCTAGACTCAACTCAACTAGTCAAATTGAAGTGTCAACTGAAGAGAATATTCTCCAGGTGGAATATTCTCTGCTAAAATATAGGAGATTGGATAATGACTAATTATGACTAATAAACAAGGAAAAACCTTAGGAAAAATAAATCCTATGTGTGTGTGAATTAACTCCAACACCCCCCTGAACATCACTATGGTGAAAATAAAGAATGGGTCCCAGCAACGAGGCCATGTTAGGTACCCAAATACAAAAGATACACTGAAAATAAAGTGAGGAAAGAGGGAAAACCTCATGGGAAACCTCCCCCCCTCAAGGTACAATGTATGTAAAAAGAAGAACTACAGTTTCTAGGCAACTATGTCCTTCACTCCAAGACGACTTCACAGCGAATGGAACTTTTGCTCAGTGAAAGTCTTGGTGAAGATGTCTACTATTTGTTTTGATGAAGGATAGAATTGTAGGTCGATGATTCCCTCATGTACTAAGTCCCGGATGTAGAGCATGTGGATTTCGATGTGCTTTGTTCGCTGCCTCTGAACTAGATCTCTACAAAACTTCAGAGTGCTCTGGTTGTCACACCAGATGATGATCGGCCGATGAAACTGAATGCCCAACTCAGTGAGAAAATGTTGTAGCCACATATACTGAATGGTTATGTTAACTACCCCTCTATACTCTACCTCGACTGAATATAGTGCAATGGAATCTTGCTTCTTGATCGACCAACAGATAGGCCCGGAACCAAGACTGAGTGAGTAACCAGATGTGGACTTGTGATTAGTTTTATCGCTAGCCCAGACAGAATTAGTAAACATGATGACATCTAATGTAGATTTTGTTGCATAATGAATCCAAAAGGTGATGGGTCCCTGTACATTTCGAAGGATACACTTTGCATCCTTCCAATGTAGTTCATGCGGCTCCTACATGAACCTAGAAACAATGCCAACTACATAGGAGAGGTTTGGTTTGGAGTGTGTGAGATACAACAAGCTCCCCACTAGTTGTTTGTATAGTGTTTTGTCAACCAATGGAGTGTCCCCGCCATCCTCAAGTTTGACCCCTGATAGGAAAGGAGTCAGAGCAGACTTGAAGTATGTCATGTGAAATTTCTCAAGGAGATCTCATGCATACTTGGCCTGAGATAGTTTGATGCCTGATGCATCCTGATTGATATCGAGTCAAAGGAAGAAGTGTAGAGGACCCATGTCCATCATCAAAAACCTATCATGTAGAATCCTCTTGACTACGGCAATCGTTGAAGTCAAATAACCAGTGATCAGCAAATCATCAACATATAGAACTAAGAGTAGAAGTGAATCAGTCGTCCTGGGCATGTAGACATTCGGGTCTGATTTACAATGTACAAAGTTATGTGACAGCAGGTAGGAGTCCATATTGGCATACCATGCCCTTGGAGCTTGATTGAGTCCATAAAGGGACTTCTTTACTCGACATACCAAATATGAGTCCTGCATAAATCCCTAGGGTTTCTCCATATAGATCTCCTCGAAGAGATCACCATGAAGAAATGCATTCTTCATGTCCATCTGATGGACTTGCCATCCCTTGGGTGCCGCAATGGAAAGTTCCAATTGTATGGAATTCATATTCTTTATTGGAGAGAAGGTCTCATCATTGTCAATACCATGCACTTGTTGAAAGCCTTTGGAAACAAGCCTGGCTTTGTATCTGCTAATTTTTCCATCCGTTATGCTCTTGGTCCTGCAGACCCATCTACATCTAACAATTTTCCTTCTATAAGGAAGGGGAACTAGATCCCAAGTCTGGTTCCCGGGAAGGGAGTTGTACTCCTCCTACATGGACGATTCCCAAAAGGGATTTCCAAGAGCCTTGCCATAAGACTGTGGATATTGTTAGCACTAAGAGTCACCCTCAGACTGCAAGAGGATAAGCCCAGTACCCATCAAAATGTTTGTGGAGGTAGTTTTATGAGTGGAATTTAAATGGACAAACTCAGTACAAGAAAGTTTTAACACAAAAAATGGACAAGCAATGCATATGGAAATGAAGTCATCATTAACTTCATTCAGTGGTTTAAGGTTAAAGGTGAGTAGAGGGAGGACTTAGTTAGAAAGGTGGACAAGTATTCCATGGGAATCCGACTTTCAAGCAGCTTGGTGAAGAAAAACTCAGGCACAAGAGCACTCTTGAACTCATGTTTCAGACACTGAAATATATCATAGCAGCATAATAATCAAACCTCGATTACCATGTGACTACAACGACTCGTCTGGATCCTCCATGCACGAGCATTTCAGCATAAGAGGGAAAAAGGAAATAAGGAAATTACTAAAATAGGTCACATCAGCATTATAATCAACCCTACATTACAATACAACCACAACCCTTGTTTGGATCCTCCATGCATGAGTGTCTCAGCAAATATTTAAACAAGATGATGAAAGAAGTTGAATTCTATTAATGAGAAAGTCTCAGGTCTAATACAAAACCAGAGAAGAGCTCTATTATCAAAATATTACAAAATAGGGAGCTTTGCTCAACCTGTTGACGACCATAACAAAATATTGAACTCATCTAATTCTACTCAGATCGTCCCACAACTGCCAGGAGTGTGATCTGGCCATCCCATTCAAGGCTTTGCACATGTGTATCCTTTTGTCAAACTGTGTGTGTTTCCTCCTATTAGACACAAACTCAGATCAGTATGGGTTTGCAATAAGAAATCATCCATCGTGGTACCTCAGGCTGACAATTATGTCTCCTTAGCCATAATTTTCATGCTTTCTATTTATGGAGTGAGTCAAGGATTCAACTACTGGTCTGCTTCCATTAACTAATATCTCCTTGGGATCGATACAAGTCCTAATAACTAGGGGGTGGCCACTTGTTGCGATTGGGTATGACGTTGAATGAGCACGCAAATTCGGAGTTGTCGAAATTAGTTTGGAACCATACCACTTTTAAGCTCGAAATGCACCAGGTTTCTCCACGTCGCTTTCCCCAAAAAACCGTGGTTTAGATTTCGGCCCTCTCAAATATTTTAACGTATGAGCACGTTGCGGACCTGAAATGGAGTGCGGTCGTTGGTCTAGTCGCAATCTGAGATTTGGGCAGTCCCACTATTTTATCACCACTGCTAAATATTTACCTACCCGCCAACATTAGAAACTCTTTACTTATGCTTAGGGGAGGCACCAATTTTGGTGCTAGGGAGCTTTGATGTTGAACAATAATATTTCCTAGAGACCGACTTCCCGAAGATGACATGGTGACTTCACGTCACTGTGTTGATGTGTCATGGAAACAAGGGTGACACGCATCACTTGGAAATAAGTGGATGATATGCCCAAATATGCCTGGACTGAGTGCCACGTGTCAGTTCCAGATGGATAGGTGGCGAAAGAACTAAAACTCTGTAGCAGAAACACTTCAGGAATTTTTAGACAATGAAGGAGAGAAAACGTCGAAGCTCTAGAGTCTGAAGCAGATCTGAGTTGTTATATCTGGGAGGACATGTGACAGAGATCCATGCAATCCTCAGGAATGTGTTCTAGAGGAAATCAAAAAGAGAGGAGCCAAAACTCCCGAAACCCAGAATTGTGAAGCAAGTCATGATCATCCGTTGGAGACGGATAGGTGGAAGAGATCTGTGTACTCAGGAGAGAGGGGATGAAGGAATTGTTTATCGAAAGTTTTCTAGAGTGCCAAAGAGATATGAAGCTGAAACCATAGTCGTTGATGGCTTAGACACGCAGAATATATCTGTGCACTCTGGGAAAATCACTTCGGAGAAAATTGAGAGAGAAGTTCCAAAACTCCCGAAACCCAGAGTAAATCATGTCTGTCCACTGGAGAAGGACACGCGATGCTTGATTTTTAATTTTGGGGCTTATGTCTTGCACTAAACCTCGCGTAACTTTATAATTCATAATACTTGAGGGTTGTTGATCTGAACTACTCCTGGGATCTCCGTTGTTGAAAAATGAACCCGATCGTTACCTGTATTTCAGCCGAAAATAGATTGCTCTGAATGTTGTGTTTGGACACTTCCTGTGCAGACCATGGACTTGGATGACCTGCTACCCTTGAAAACTATATGTGATAACAGATCTGAAGACTGAACCAAGAAAATATGCCTAGAGGGAAATGGTTCAGTGGCAGTGAGTGCAATAGGAGGCTCCTCGAAATCAGATTGAGTCCTCCTAGTATCGGTTGGATCACCAATGAGATCCCATGCATCATGAAGAGTATTATGTGCCCACTTAGGCCTATGCTCTGGCTCTACAATTGCATATGGATGCTCTGAATTTGCATCTAACTGTATTGAATCTGTATCTGAATCATTTGGTTCCTCTTAAGCATAACTCTCATCTGAAGAAAAGTCAGCATGTGCATGATCATCATCTTGGATAGGTGGAAGAATGAAGGTGTATGCATGCGGCTACTAAGGTACATGCGAGATAATTTCCTCGAATTGGAAACTTCACTCAATAATGAGTCGGTCCGAGGAAAAATCAATAAGTCTATATCCCTTCACACCATCGGGGTATCCAACAAAAATACACTCAATGATCTATGGATCAAGTTCCTTCCTCTTTTCAGAGGGAATCCAGGCCCATGCATGTGATCCGAAAATATGACAGTGGGTCACTTATGGTTTGAGGCTGCTCCAAGCCTCATATGGGGTCTTATCCTTGAGAGATCTATGGGAAGATATGTTTTGGATGTATGTCGCACAATTAAGTGCTTCGACCCATAGTATTTGTGGTAGTGACTTTCCATGCAGCATGCAAGATGCCATCTCCTTTAGAGATCTATTTTTTCACTCAGCAACTCCATTTTGTTGCGAAGTTTAGGGAACTGTGTGTTGCAACTGAATCCTTGCCTCATGGAAAATATTATGGATCTCATGATTGACATACTCTCCCCCATTATCAGTTTGGAGGACTTTGATTTTCTTTCAGGATTGTCTCTCAACCAGGGCTTTGAAATCTTTGAGGTGTTGAAAGACCTTGGATTTTTTCCTGAGAAAGTAAATCCATGTAAAACGTGAGAAATCATCAACAAAAATGAGAACAAACCTCCCTTTTCTGATAGATGGATGTAAAAAAGGACCCATAAAGTCACTATGGATTAGATCTAAAGGTGTGGAAGCTCTTTGAGACTTTCCTTTGTCGAATTTCTCTTGAGGGTGTTTTCCAAGAACACATCCCTCACATACTCCCTTGGATAAATGGATGTCATGTATAACATCAACCAATCTTTTCTTACTAAGTTTTTGCATATATTTGAAATTCAAATGTCCAAACCTTTCGTGCCATATTATACTACTTTCATCAGCATGGATAAGCATTAAAGCAGAGCCTGGTTCAATAAATTCAGAAAATGTATACAATCTAGATTGATGATTTACCTCATCGATAGCAACCCTGGAGTTGGTTTTCATGTCATAGATTTCCATGGAATTTGGTGTGAATATAACTTTCTTTCCGGTGTCCAAATTCGTCATCTGATACATAAAGAGAAGATTGACGAAAATTTTGGGAACGTGCAACACATTCTCGAAGCTTCCGTTGGTGAGTTCAATCCTTTGCATGCATCCAATGAAGAATATACTTCTTTTGAGGCATCCATGTGATGTCATGCTCCTGAATCTACGATCCAAGCATCGGGAGAGGAGTTTATGGAAATCAAGGCATGGCTAGAATTGCCTTTCTTGGGATTCTGATATTCTGACTTCTTCTTCTTGGAACCCTTGGGGATGCGATCTCTAAGGTTGTTTTCTTGAAATATTTGAGTCATTAGATCTATTTCTTTTTGCATGCATGTGAATTCTGGATGGAATCCTTTGTGACAGTATGTGCATTTCTCCCGATATCCTCTTTCACATATCTTCCTATAAGATTCCCAATTAATCCTGGACCACCTTGGAAGGGATATTTGGAAAATAGGATGATATGAGGGGACACATGCTGGAGGTGGAATTGCTCATATTGGATCCAAAAAGCTTCGACAATACACAAGATTTCTTTACAAAATTCAAGGATTTACTGTCGTAACTCAAAGATTGAGGGGTTGATAAATATAAGGAGGAGAAACAAATGGTTCTCACCATTCTCTCCAAACTTGAACCTGAATTCTCTGTGTTTGTGTCCACATTCGATTCAGTTAGATTCTCCTTTTGAGCCACTTTGAAGATGCCTTCTCTTGAGGACTTTATCGAATCCCTGACACAAGAGAAAACCAAGCTCATCAACATGGGAAACATTAAAGGCCCAAAGGTGCATGCACTTAATGTGCAAGATGGAAACCATAAATATCATAAATCTAAATATAAATGAAAAAGGAAATATCATGCAAATCCAAAGAAGGAAGCATACTCAAAACCCTTCACCGATGCAACTGCTTTTTGTTCCTTCTCATTTTTATTTTTTTTATGCATTGTAATTTGGTGTAGCTTTTACTTAGCAGTCTGTTGGCTCTGATACCATGTAAATTTGTTGAACCTGCATAAAATAGATCTATCTAGAAAATACTACACAAATTTTCAGAGAGAACTTAAGAAAGAAGAAGAAGGAGAGAAAGAATGGAAGAATTCTCATTAACAGTAATGAATAATGAATAATTTACACAAAATATACTCTCTATGACTCAATAAATGCACACTGGAGGAGAACCAATGCACCATAGTGGTGGTCTAGAGTGAAATGGACACACACCAACAATTACGGGAGTGAAATTCCACCTAGTCTAGTCTCTCAGGCAGTTACAGGAGTGAATTGCTACCTAGCTGAGTTAGCTAGTCAACCAGTCTTCAGTTAACTGACTAAACATAGTGTAGTGAGGAGTAGATCAAGGAATCAAGGGTAATACGCCAGTCTGGTGATGATCCCAAGGCAAGTGTGCATTAGCATGGTGATGATCCCAATGTTGCATGGTGACAAAACCAATGCAGCATCTAGACTCAACTCAACTAGTCAAACTGAAGTGTCAACTGAAGATAATATTCTCTAGGTGGAATATTCTCCCCTAAAATATAGGAGACTAGATAATGACTAATTTTGACTAATAAACAAGGTGGATTCCTCACTTCTCGGTTGGTGTTGAGATACGAAGGTTGGTTCTTGCATTGAGAGTTGGTGCTCCATTTTAGTTGGTGTTGATAAAACCCCAAGGATTGTAGTCTGTAATACAAAAGAAACTTATACATATATCCGATGTTCCTTGTGTTATTTATTGTGATGGTGCATAGCTCTTTATTTTTAATGTATGTAATTGAGATATATTTACATGCAAGAAACTAAGTATGAATGGAATTAATAAGTAATGATGTTGTGAATGGTGATTTCTAACTAAAGTTTTGTGAGAAGTGTAAAAATATCCATCACACCGATTCACCCCCCCCCTCTCATTTTGATCGGTGTTTCCAACATAACCAAAAAAACCCTTCAGACACTAACCCTTTCGGCATCACTTGCATGCAAGTGAAGTCTCACCCAAGGAATATATTGGGGTTGCAGGAATTGGGCTTATGTAGTAGTGAGGGAATGGGAGGTGATCATCCTATTCCTTCTTACTTATCTATTATGTGTGTGTTATTCTGTGTAGGTTCTTCCTTGGTTACTTAGTGAATTCAGTTATATATTATCATTATACTTCATATTTCAACTTAAACCAATTACTGTAACATTCATAACTATTGTGTAGCGATCACATACAAGACAAATATAGTATAACAAACATCAAGAGAGTACCCATGATCAATCACATAAAATACAATAAAACATAGTAGTTAACATGGTTCACCCAATGTTGGGCTATGTCCACAATGTCTGGCTTCTTTATTATTCTTTATGTAATTTTCGCAGGCTTGCACACTATGCTTACAAAATATATATCATGTTATCTTTCCCTTCGTCTTACCTAGCCGCTCTCTAGTGCAAGCCTATCTCTGCAATTTATCCCTAACATTTAGACATATACTCTTTCATTCGCATCATATTCTATCACTCTACTTACAAAACAGTCTCTGATCACAGAACAAATAAATTCATCCCAGTCGAACTGCTCATAAAACTGTCAACAGATTGGAAAAACATATTCTCCCAACCCATTACATATTTATACATGATTTCTAGGGCTTAAACCCCTACTTTGCTCACCTCAAAACCCTATTACAACTCATGACAACTCATGTTGAATCGTTGATCCTGATTTTACATCTGCATGTTGATTTTTCGTTCTCGACAGCTGGTCTTCCTGATTATGGGTGTCTTTCTACTTTTGGCATGTCGAACTATTATCCTTCCTTTTCGTCCACTTTCTTCTCTTTCTTTAGTCTCCTAATTTATTCTTCTACTTTATTCTTCTACCAAGTATGTTCTTATTACACACTTTACTCTTGAATATGCCTCCATTGCGTACTCTTAAGCCTAGATGTGCCTTTACTGTGCACCATGATCATGCCTTGTCTTCTTTCTTTTGTTGTTGCGCATATCCTCCATACCTAGGATTTTTATGAAAACTGAATCCAAAATACCTGTCCAACAAGCCCCCAACACTCACTTGTGGCTCGTTTTGAGCCACTCAGGCCTATTGCATGCTTCTCCATGCTTCTATGAATTTTTGGGAGGTGTCCTTTACTATCGCAACATCCTTTGTTATTTCTTCATGTGTTCCCAAAATTTCTTCTACACCTTGTGCATTCAGGATCGTGAGATTCTCTTTTGTGTCATGCACTTCTTTCTTCACATTTCCTTTCATAGTTGTGAATTCTCCAATCACCCTTCAACAGTTGTATACTTGTTTTTTCGCCCAATGTAAAAGTTGAATCTGGTCAAAATATCCCATTAATACTTTCCTTATTGTGACATTAATGCCAATCCTCCGTCGGATTTTTCCTTGGATTTTCCAGTCTGTCTCGATCCTCGGTCATGCCTTCTATTTATGACTATGTGTCTCCGGTAAATATTGTTATTTATGGATTTTTAATTGTCTTGTTTGTGCTTTAATTCCCTTAATGATCTTTTCCCACGCTATAATTTTTCATGCACTTAGTTGACTTTACAATGTTCCCTTTATATGTGTGATACATCCTTTTTCTACGTGATACTTCTTCCTGTTTCCCTTTGTATTTATTTTGTTTTCTTCCTTTTTCTAATTTTTATTTGTTTTTTTTGTGTTTTACCTCCCTACTATCATATAGTTACTATGATACATGTGGTCTAGTGAAATTCATATTACTGCATAGACGGTCAGCCGTCTCTTTAGAGTTTCAACTGACTTCCATTCACCATTCCTCCAAGGAATTCTCCATTCAAGGTTTCCAACTACGCAACACATGCCTCTGTCACATGTTGAATCACATAGGGTCCTAACCAATGCATTTGAAACTTTCATGGATGTTGCATAAACTTACTGTCATAGATTAATACTAAGGCTCTTGTTGGATTACTGAGAGGGGGGGTGAATCAGTAATAACATAATTATAATCCTTTTTCTTCAAATGTTATATCAATGTAGAATTATTATCCAAAAATGAGCAGTAATAAATAAACAATCACACACATGAACAGTACACCAGTG
>ML811732.1:5723-16685 GCA_009831015.1 Picea engelmannii
CGTTGATATGCTTTCAAGGCCTATTATTAGTGCTTCAGTTATTCTTAAGCAGAGTCCTATAATGCATGAAAGTTATGTGGAGCAATATGCTTTAGATACTGATTTCAAAGAAGTGTATGAAACTTTGTGCCACTCTAACCATGATGAAGAATTGGATTATCATGTGCATAATAATCTCTTGTATCATATTGGCAAGTTGTGTATTCCACAGGGGGAAAGAGACAACATTATAAGAGAAGCGCATTCTTCTCTTATTGCTGGTCATTTTGGTGTAGGCAAGACAGTGGCTAATTTGCAAAGATATTTCTACTGGCCTAAAATGAATGAAAGTGTTTCAAGGTATGTTCGAGGATGTTCGTTGTGTGCCACAAGTAAACCTTGCAATCGAAAGTTGGGTTTGTATACTCCACTTCCAATTCCTTCTCGACCTTGGGAAAGTATTTCCATGGATTTTGTTGGTGGTTTACCTATGTCGAGACGAGGTCATGATTATCTTTATGTTGTGGTTGATCGATTTAGAAAAATGTGTATTTTGATGCCTTGTACTAAGCAGGTTATAGCAGAACAAACGGCATAGTTGTTCTTTCAAAATGTTTGGGTGCATTTTGAATTGCCTAAGTCCATTATTTCTGATCGGGATTCTCGATTTGTTTGAAGTTTTTGGTCGAGTTTATGGGCACTCATGGACACCAAACTTAAAAAGAGCACATCTTTTCATCCACAAACAGATGGTCAGACAGAGGTGGTAAATTGTACAGCGGTGCATCTTTTTCGTGCTCATTGCAGCAAGCATCCTAAACTTTGGGATGAGCATTTACACTACATTCAGCATGCGTACAATCGAGCTAAGCACTCTTCGACGCAAACATTGCCATTTGAAGCATGTTTTGGCTATTTTCCCAAGTCTCCTTTAGATTTTATCTTTGGGAAATATATTGCTATCGATGGTCAATATGACATTAATAGGGCAGAGAAGTTCATTGAACAAATTCAGTCGATACATCAAGTGGTGCAAGAGCAGTTGGAAAAGAGTCAGGCCAAGTAGAAGACAAGACATGACAAGCATCACAGTTTCCAAGTTGGAGATGAAGTTTGGATTTACATCAGCAAGGAGAGGCTTAAAGGAGAAGGTAAAAAGTTGAAACTAATTCGATATGGTCCTTTCCAGATTATCGACAAGATTGGTAACAATGCCTTTAGTTTAGATTTGCCTCCTTATATGCAGTTGTATGCAGTTGTTAATGTTGAGAATTTGAAGTTGTATGAGCCTCCATTGATTGATGATCAAGGAGAGCATGTTTAGATTCCTTCCATAGATTATTTTTCTCCATAGTATCTTACAGAACTGCAGGAAGACACCATCCTTGACAGGAGAATGAGAACTTCAAAACGAGGAAATGTGGAGTATCTTCGAGTTGGTCTTAAAGGGACGAATCCAAGCAAGGCCAAGTGGATTGAGGTTGGAAGGGTGAGGGAACTTTACCCTCATCTTCACATAGACTGAAAATAGTCTTTTAGAGGTCCAAAAGCTTCCCAATGGGGAGGTGTGATCAGGGGATCAAATTTTGCTCAAAAATTCAAAGTTCTCGGAATCACTTCAAAAAGGACGAGAGCATAGGCCTCGTCGTTGCGAACCCAACACAACTCATTTCGTCTCAAACAGACATCGGGAGTGAGAGATATTGCAATCTGTTCATAAAGTCAAATAGACAAAAAAAAAGGACGTTGACTGTACAGTCCGTACAGGCTGTCGTGGCAGGGCCGTACGACCGTACCCTGACATGGCAGAGGTGACGTGGCAGATTCTGGTTGGCAGACATTGGATGAATCTTGTGTCGACACGTGGCAGTTTTTGGTCAATGATTGGGTACCACGTGGCCCAATCATGGGCTGCCACGTGGCACCCCTTTATTGGTTTATTGGTTGTTATGTAAAATTATTGGAGTCCATGGGGTTCGACCCCCGGACCTCCCCACCGCATAGCGACTTCACAAGGACCGTCCGACCAATGGACCACCGATTGAGCCTTGATATGTATATGCGTTATATTGTATTTAAGTTTACATATTGTTTCAAATGGCGGGGGGTCGGGCCAGGGCTTAGCCCCGACCCGTGGTCATATCCATTGTTATGTAACCGTATACATATATATATCACGCGGGGTTTAAAGTTTGCAATTGTTAAAACCTGTGGTTCTATTGTATATGACATGTGACCTTTGCTATATGCGTGCGGGGTTTTTAAAAAGTGGTTTAAACGATTTAAAAACCGACCTGACATGTGTCAGTACTTCATTCGGTTATAAAACATAGCCCTTTTTATTATAGCGCGAGGTCATGTTATGACTCATATGCCCGAGGTGCTAGGCGGTTAGGGGCTGGTGCGCCTATAACCCTCCTACAGTTTGCACCGTTGGCACGGTTGCGCCCGGTGCTGGGTTTTTACGCTATATATTGCGTGTGTGCCAGGTTCATTTAACAAGGGTCCGATTTGTAGATGCAGAGATAGCAAGCTTGAAGGGGGGACTTCTAGGAAGCCATTGGAACAGTCGGTTGGTCAGTTTGAGCATTGTAAGGCATGTTTTTGATCACTTTTGAGAAATTAATAATAATGATCCATTGGAAGCTGGACAAGGAGATGTAGCGCAAGAGAGGGGTGAACTCCTTTATCAATTGCTATGTTTATGTGCTTATGTTCATTGATTATGCTGCTGTCTATGTGTATTTTGCATGAGTAATCCCTTAATTTATGTGTTGCAAAATTGATCCATTTTCTTTAAACACATAACATTTACATTGCAATAATTTCAAGATTTTCAAGTCTTCTTCATTTTTAGATCAGTTAAAAAGGCCCTTAGAGCCTCGTTGTAATAATCATCTTCTCACAGATGAGAGTAGACGTCACATCTCTTCTTAGATATAAGCTTCCACCATTCTAAAGAGTCTTTCACTATGTAGTTTACAGTCTTTGTACATTGTCGCTCATTAATAGAAAATTGTGTATTATTGTATGTATGTGTTTATGGTTGCATCTCTGATACATTTTTGTTATATTATTTGATATCCGCGATATCTCTATGCATTTATTTATTATATCTCCTCTTTCATTTTGTGCCGAAAATAATACGGATCAAGTGAAGTCTGGAGGAATTGCATAAAAGACACTGAAGAACATCGTGTACCATTTTTATATATTTATTCATTACATGTACATAGTTATGATTATTTCAAGTTAAGATTTTTGAATAATCCAAAATTAGTTATGTGAGATTAAAGTAAAGTTTGATCAAAATGCTTGTCTCTTGTTGTTAAAGTTAAGAAAGTTTTGTAGGTATTTGATCATATACACCAGGTCTGTTACAGAGTTAGAAATTTTATTTGGATGATGAAATTTATGAGGGCTTTTGATTGAGATACATGTTGGGTACATGGATGAGATAATTAGCTGATGAGTTGGCACATACATGAGGTGTATAGTTTATGATGTTGGTACATCTTGATGAGTCATAGTTTATGTGTATTTGATGCATGATTGGTACATATTTGGTGCATGGTTATTGCATTCATTGATTGTATAGGTTGAGGTAAAGGTTGCTGCATAGTTGATGCACTTGTTTATGGTGCAGGTTGATTACATGTTGTTTGGCAAAGGTTTTTATAGTGGTATATCTCACAGTGATAGTGTGACAGTGGTTCCATCATTCTACTTCTACGTTTGGGCATTTGGACAGGGAAAGGACAAGTGGTTTTATCCACCTTCCAGTTGTAGTTGGAGAACATAGGGGGTTGTGGCCTCCTTCTGGGTGTAGCCATAGAATTGGGGTTTTGAAGCTTACCTTGGGTTGTAGCCGGAGAAACTAGGGGATTGGAGCATCCTTCCAGTTGCAGCTAGAAAACAAAGGGAGTTGGTGCTTCCAATGAATGTAATTCTTAAAGATATATAAGAAAAATAATTTTGTGGTTTTCTCCCTCTTTGGGTTTCCACATAAAAACACTGGTGTATTGTGTATGTCTATTATTGCTCATTTGTTCATTGTTTATTTACTCTACAACTATTGGATGATAATGCTACATTAATATAACACTTTCATATTGTGGTTAAAAAGGATTTAATTTCTCTATTATTGATTCACCCCCCCCCTCAGTAATCCAACAATTTTCCATGTTGGAAAATCACTCAACAACCACAAACACACAATCACTTCCCTTCTTAGTTGAAGGAAGGCCTGACATGTAGTCCATTGAGATGGATTCCTAGGGCATGTCAGGAGTAGGAAGAGAGGTGTACATGCTTTGTTTCTTAATGGTCGGTTTTGCAATGGCACAGACCATGCATGACTTGATATACTTGATGACATCATGTCGATGTTTTGGCCAATAGAAGTGTTGTTGCTGCACTGCCATGGTATTTTCTACACCGAAGTTTCCCACCAGATGATTTTAGTGAGATTCCCAAATCATATTCACTCACTCACTTCATGGAATGACATGCACCCGATTCTCATCATCAATGTATACTAGGTATTGGACCCTATTCATGTCGAAGGAGCATTTTTCCAAACTTGCATATGCTTTGTGTTGTCGTAAAGTCTGCAGAACCTATTGAATATGATGCAAGTGTTCCACCCAACTCTTGTTGAAGATGAGGATGTCATCCAAATACACCACCAAAAAGTGATTGGTGTAAGGTCATAAGATATCATTCATCCTCCTCATGAAATATGTTAGGGAATTTTTCAAGCCAAAGGGCATGACCAACCATTCAAAAAAACCTTATTTGGAATTGAAGGTAGTCTTCCATACATCGGTTTGTTCTATTGGGACCTGGTGATAGCTGAAATTCAAGTCAATATTACTGAAGTATTTTGCCGCCTTGATCTGGTAAAGGAGATCGTCAATTCGTGGAATTAGGTATTGATTCTTAACTATGATTTTATCTAGGGTTTGTTAATCAATGCATAGTCGCTAGGTCCTGTCTTTCTTTTGTACAAGCACAATTAGGCTTCAACAAGGTGATGATGTTGGGAAGATGTGCTCCTTTTCAAGAAGTTCTTGGATATGGCGCTTGATTTCCTCATTTTAGGACAAAGAGTGGTGATAGAATGGACAATTGGGTAGCAATGCGTCGGGGGTCATATCGATTGAGTGCTTAACCTAACAGTGCATAGGTACCCCAGTGGGTGAGGAGAATATGTATTTGTATTCTTCCATGACCTTATCCACTTACTTCTGCTGTGTGGAAAGACTTGTCGCGGAGTCCATGGATGTGGTTAAAACCTCCTGTTCACTTTGAGCACGAATCACGAATAAGATAAAATTTCTGGTATGAGAGATGACCTTCTTTCACTGCTTGGCAGAGATCAAGGAAATGGAAATAGATGGGACTACCTCGGGTATCCTATATAATTTACTATCTAAAGTAATAATAACACTGTGAGGCCTAGACTCATATACAACATGACATTTCCATAAATAAGGTTGGCCCAAAATAACATCACAAACTTCATGGGGGTGACATCACACAATACCTCATATTTGAAGGGCGTGATGTCGTAGGCTAGGATACACTATTGGCTAACACAGAGATCGCTCCCTTGGAGGAGCCATCTGATGGTCTATGGTTGTGGGTGTGGTTTTGTTGGTAGATCCAACCACTTGAAAACCTCCACTAAGATGAGTTTCTTCTAGCTACCGCTATAAAAAATAAAGTGCAAAGGAGTACCCTTCACCCACATCTATGAATGAACTAGGTGCTCACTTTACTTTGGTTCATCAGGTTCGTTGGGATGGACCTTAGTGGTGGTAGAAATGGTAGCATTGGGTTCTACATCAATGATCTATATTCCATTTTCTAATTTGGAATCAGAGTCGAAGCATGCATTTAATTCAGAGGCTTTCACCCCAGCCACCAATGAATTCTTTGAGAGACATTCAATGGTGTTATGTCAGGGGCTCTTATGGAAATTGCACCATTTCCAAATTTATTTCTTTGTCTTCCCATTTTCCTTCTTTGTTTGTGGTTTTCACTAGTTTTCCTGAGGATGTCCATCCTTTCTTCACCCTTTTTTCTTTGGATTGGAGCCGCCTTTTCCCTTCTTCTGCTATGAGGGGTTTGAAGACCCAAACTATCATGTCTTCTATTTAAGATTTTACTTGATTTTGATAGCATATTGATCAGTCGTGCCCAAGGATGAGATGTCCAAAAACTCCATTTATGTCTATATGTATCTATGTATACCATCACGGTACTTGAGCACCAGATGTCCCTTAGAGTCTTTGATACAAATATTGGTGCGCAAGGTATGGACGACATTGGTGAAATATGACACTTTTTGGTCCCTTTCTTGTCGCAATGTGGTCCATCTTGTATATAAGTTTTCATAACTTCCAACATGGTAGTATTGTTCCTTAATATCATCCGTGAAGGAACCCGAAGTGGGTGAAACTACAGATAATGTATATCCCTCTATTTTCTTTTTCTCACAGAAAGTATCCCACCTATTATCACATATAGTTGTCAAGGGCCACATGCCATAGTCGTGATCACCAAGAAAAACACATGAAGCGATTTAATGTGGTCTCAAATCAAGCGAGCGGACAAGGCACAGTTTTTTTCATTTTCGCAAGATGGAGTAGTCAAGCAGAAAGGTCATCAAAACTCGTGAAGTGCAAAATCGCGAAATGATGTGGGCCATCCGATCGTGAAGAGCCGAGGGTCATTGATCTAACATAAGAAATTTTCGGAGGATTGGGAATCGGGAGTTTGGGGCTCTTGTCGAAAAGGTACATCCATAGCCCAAAATCCTGAGACCCAAAAATCCAATGGTTTAAGTCTGAGACGTTCAAATTAGAGGACGCGTGGTGCCATATCAACAGGATCGGAATTTCGCGGATCAGGTTTTGGAAGTAGAACATAGTGCGAGACCCCCAAAGCACTATATCGCGAAGTGCCTAAGAATTGGGCCCATGGTCTCAGCACGAGGTCACATCGAAGCTGGTCCAGAAAGAGGGGCCAACACTCATCGCATAGTCAACTTTTTGTGTTGACAGGGAAAGGATCGTGGCCATCTATTTTGAAGCAGAACGAATACCGATATCTAAGGTCATGTCGCGATTTTGGGCATCACGATCTTGGAATCAAATTGGAGTGAGAACTCCCAAAAGGAAAAGTCTCGACAACACATTTAGACGGAATCTCCATGTCATTGAATGAGGTCACATGCAATATTGGAGTGATATAGGGGAGGCACACCAAAGGTCGAGAGCGCATGTGTTGAATGCAGAAGGAAAGCAACATGCACCGAGGTATCAAAATCATTTTGAGGAACTCATCGACATTGCCTAAAGAATTAATGGGTGTCAGGATTCGTCCTAATCCCAAAGAAAGTAGTTAATGGAAATGGGGGGAGGTAGTTGAAACCTTGTTTCACCTCATAAATGGAAATCATGGAAAAGCTGGTTGTGGAAGCAAATTGTCAACCCATGGTCCCCCTGACAACGGATTCTCCTGCAAAGCCCATACCAATCCTATATTGTGTCTGAAAAAAGAGTGCAAGTGTGGTCTGACAGAGGAATATGCAGACACCAAGCCTTGAATACAGTTACTAGATCCCACTTCTGTAGGGGGGCGAGTTGATTTGAGTATATATACTCAGTTTTTATATTTTGTAATGGTCGATGGTGGAGCAAAGCTCCCGTATTGTAAAGTTTTAGTAAAGCCTCTGGCTTCTGATTATGTATATGCATTTGAGACTTCTTGTTTAATGACAGATAGCTTTCTTACTCCCTCTTGTTCCCCTCTGATGCTGAAAAAGTTCATGTTTGACTGATTCACTTGAATTATTATGAGTGCATTATGATGAAAGTTTGATTATAGTGTTGTTATAGTTCCTTTCAGTTTCTTTGAGATTTAAATTCGAGAAGTTCTTTCTTTTAAATTGTTCCTCCTTGGGATGTTGAAATACCTGATGTCCTTAGCAGGCCTCTACATATTCTCACCAAAGTCTTCCTCCTACTCACCCTTACTACAACCTACTTATTGAATTTAAACCAAGACCTCACTTGCCTGCACATATCAGTTCAGTTTTTTGAGTTAAGACAATACTTTCCTGAGACTGCACCCATTTGACCCCTTTATACCAACCTGTGACATAAACTATGATGGGTATCAGGCTTACCTCTGCCGCAATCCAAGGGTGACTTATAGTGCTAACATTTCTAGCACCGTTTCCGGGGAACGAATGAAATAATTTTCCCTGGGATTGAACGACAACAAAGTTTATAATTCTGAAATTGTATCAGATATCAGAACTATTGAAGATTTCACTTGCACCTGGCGACTCCACTATTTCCACTCAATGTTTTCAGTTGTGGCTTCCTCTGGCACACTTGAAGCTGACTCAAAGGAGCTTTCTCGGAAAAAAAATTAGGTGCTTCTTTCTCAGCTTGAGAAGTTCCCTAGGAGAACGAAGACGATTAGATCTGGTCTTTGATGGTGAACAAAGACCATACACACTCAAAGTTGTGCATATTTTACCTGGTGACTCCATGCCTAAAGAATCCACTGATGACTCCACTGGTTTGAAATGAAAGAGACTTCAGTTCCGAGGTATGCCTTCTGTGATTTTTCGAAAATAGTTGGTTTCCCAAATCCACTGCCTGGTAGAGATGAATGGGAATATATCCTCCCTCAATTTCAAGCAAAACCTTCGAAGGTACCAGTTGATCATTTATTGCACTTTCATCAAGTTATTCATTGACTTAATATCATGCATGAAGATGTCCAAATTAAGCTTTTCAGAGATTCATTAGGGGGGGTTGCTCTTGATTGGTGTCATTCTCTTCCCACTACAAGCATCAACTCTTTGGCGTATTTTCATGGAGCTTTCAATTATTTTTGTAAGGATTATTTTTCAGCTGAGTATCTTTATGAAAACTGTTGTGACGAGTTTTCTTTGTTCTATAGAGATTCTTCCTATCACAAAGATCCGTTTTGTGATGAAGTTTTTGTTGTGGAAGAAATCATTTTCTATGAAAATATAGAGGCATTGAATGATATTCATTATGTTAGCCTTATCATAGAAACATATGACATCATTTCAGATACATATTTTCTTTTAGATGTTCATAAAGATCAACATGCCTCTTGTGAAAATTCTGAGTTTATAGAGTAGATGTTGTCTACAGTAGATAGCTCTCTTGGATATGAGATTGAAGAAGATGTTCTTGGAAGCCCTGCTTATGATGAATAAGAGATGGTTGTGGAGGAGGATTCTTCTCTTTTCCTTCAAGAGGTTTCCCGTGATATATTTTTACCTAGGATTAAAGAGAAAAATCATTTGTATGAACAACCAGAAGCAACAATTACTATTGTCCCTCAAATGGATATTTTTAACAGTTATATTCTTGATGGGATCATTGTTTTGGAGGTGGATCATAGATATGAAGGGAAACCATTTTTTGTTGAATATTCTAGTGATGATGAGCAGCAATCTTATCCTACATTTTATCACTATGAAGACACTGAACGACATGAGAAAAAGCAGAGCTTTCCCATGATCCTTATTTATGATGATTATGAATATGATCCTTCGGAAAGCCATAGAGAAAAAGAGGAGGAGCCAAAGATGCATTTTATAGCCTGCTCAGAGCATGTAAGTGAGCAGCCATCGTTTGGAATCAACCATCCTGCATCAACCTCTCATTCACCTGAGCTTGCCATATATATCCAGCCATGTGTGAGTAGCTTCCAGAAAGAACATGCTTTCTGTCACCTATTCTATGAGCCAGCCAGGGAGTACATGGAGTTGCAGTTCCTCCACATTTTGAAGCCTCTCAACTTCATCTTGTTTTCAACATTCAGAGGAAATCTAAAGGATGTAACCATTCTGTTGTCATGGTTGCATCATATGTTATCAATCACTGACAGACCCAAGGTCCTTCTAGTTAGACAGTTACTTGAATGGATATGGTGGAAGTTTGATTTCACCTAACATTTTGTCAAATTTTCAGTTAGTTTAGGATTATACATAAATAAGCTCCTTCTGGAGCCCATGTGTTTGTTTTCATTTTAGTAGAGTAGTGTACATATTTTCCTGTTTTCTTCTATGAATATTTTGAGCATGACTCCATAACACAATAGCTAAGGCACTGGAACTACGTGTTCTTGAAAACTCGTAGGGAGTGTGCCATCCCCTGTGGAGCCAAATGTTATCACATATAGTTGTGAGCACCAAGCACAACACATGAAGCAGTTTTATGTGGTCCCAAATCAAGTGAGCGGGCAAGGAGCATTTTTTCGTAGTTTCTCAAGATGGAGCAGTGAAGGTGTAGAAATTTCGATACAAATTAATGTATTCTTGCGATTCTCCTGATCTAACAATTTCCGCTACTGTTAAATACATAATCTCTTCTACTATTATTCTTGCGGAATAAATTAAACCACGATCACAACCACAATGAACAAAGTGAAATATCAATAACACACAACACTGAAGTTTTACCGAGAAAGCGTAAAGCTAAAAACCCCACTATCATATATTATGTATATCATGAATCATGAAACAATCTCACACAAAACTCTAATCCAAGAGCTCTCAGTACAATACAATTGTCTCACACTGTCATACACAAATCAACAAATACATGTGCCAATTTTCATGTCCAGACAACCTGCCTCCTCTGCACAATCTCTACAATTCGAATTCTCACACTGAATTACAAATTGACTAGTTTGCACATGCTCCTAAGCATATTCACTGCATGTGTGATCAAATCACAACAGATAGCCAAACTGTCCCTTTCACTTGTTATCTCAATTGGGTCTCCACTGGATCTGACATGCATGTAGTTAACCATGGTGAATCTTCAGTTGCATGTGAGTTCACTGATTAACTGAACTCTCACTAGTGCATGTTTAGTTACAACTAGTACAACTGATCTTAACTCACTTAACTACACTTAT
>ML811732.1:19661-42694 GCA_009831015.1 Picea engelmannii
ACCTGTGTTTTGTTGTTGAAGCAACCAAGAATGGATTACACACATCCATGTGAATTCTCTCCAGGATCACTGAAGCACGGTTCTCCTTTTCATGAAAGGTGGACTTTACATACTTCCCCAGGGTGCACCCCTTGCACTGATCTAACTAAGAAAGTGTTCCCATTGGAAGTCCAGTAGATATTTGCTGCATGATCTTCAAGGCTCCATGATGAAGATGGCCCAATCTCATGTGCCATAATTCACCCTCATCTCGACTCACCACTTTTTCTGCCTTACCTATCATGGCACTACAGCCATCTACCTCCAACATGTAGAGATTCTTAACTCAAATCTCTATGTTCTTGACTTGACCCATTTCTTTATGTCACAGGTAGGCTTTTCCACTGCTAAAAACAACATCATAGCCTCTGTCCTCCAACATTGCGACTGAGACCAAGTTTTTCTTCAAACATGGTACATGCATAACATTGTTCAATTGAAATGGTTTACCTAACTCCCTCTCAAAGGTAATGGTACCAATACCAGTTTCACTGTATCGTCCGTCGTCACCCATCTCTATATTCATTCTGAGATATTTCTCCTCCAAGTTAATGAAAGACTCTTTATCTCTCGTCATGTGGAAGGAAGCGCCACTATCCAAATACCACACCGATCCTGATGCACTTGATGCCATGCATGCAATCAAAGTGAAGTCAAGCTCAAATTGCGAGACAAGAGCCTCACCAGTTGCAGATCCAACAATTGTCTTGTTCTTCCTCTTCTTTGGACAGTTAGTAACGATATGCCCATGTTCGTGACAGTGAAAACACTTCACTTTGGACAAATCCATCTTCTTGACTTTAGACTCGGATTTTGGATGGAATTTCTTCCCTTTCCCTTTCCTTGCCTTGGAAGTCAAAGCACAATCCTCTTCATCATCATGCTTTGATGAAGATCCATCTCTGGTGTTCCGCCTAAACTCCTCTTGCACTAGATCCGACCACAGTCATTCCCAATCTAGCAATTTTTCCCTTCCATTGACAGAGTCTTGATAACTGTGCCAACTCTTAGGAAGCCCTAGGAGAGCCAAGCTCACCAAATCATCAGCAGTGACTATTATTCCCACACTTTCAAGCTCATCCCAACATTGGACAAACTTCGTGAGATATTTTGGAGTGGTGTCGCCTTTCTCCATCTTAATCTTCTTGAGTTTATCTTTGAGCGCCAATTTCCTATGGTCGCTACTGTTTTGGAACAGATCTATCAAAACCTTCCACATTGCATATGGTGTGGTTTTCCCATGGAGACTTGAGACAATGTGGTCTCATACTCCCTCCAATAGAATCCTCCTCGACTTCACCACTTTCTTTTGTCATGCATCAAGATTTGCAGTATTTGTCGCATCCGGCTTAGGAACATCTGTGTCAATGTAACCCTTCAAGCCATTGTCTTCAAGCACTACCTCCATCCTGTCCTTCCAAGCAATGTAGTTTGAGCTGCCCTCGAGGGAAAACTCCAACCTCAAGCCATTGAAAGACATTTTTTTCTTGAATCAGCTGTCGCACCAAGAAAATGTTTCAAATTCGAATGTTATCCAACCCAAAACTCAATTTCTACCTTTCCTCTTTCCCTGGAAGGTTCGCACCCCACCTGAGAGAAACTTGAGGGAAGTTTTCACCCTGCATGTGTGTAGCCTGCGAAATTGCCTGGGAAGTTCACACCCTGCTCCACTGTAACCTGTGAGAATGCTCAAGAAGTTCGCACCCTGCTCCACTGTTAGGGTGAGGGAAGTTCGCACCCTGCTAGTGTATTTGCCTGCGAGAATGCCAATGAAGTTCACACTCTGCCTTTGTCTAGGGTTCACACCCTCCAAGAGATGGAACCTGCGAGAATGAAATTACGTTCACACCTCACTTCCGTAGCTCTGTGGACTTCCGTGGCTCTGATACCATGTAGAAATTTCGATACAAATTAATGTATTCCTACAATTCTCCTGATCTAACAATTTTCGCTACTGTTAAATACATAATCGCTTCTACTATTATTCTTGTGGAAGCAATTAAACCACGATCACAACCACAATGCACAAAGTGAAATATCAATAACACACAACACATAATTTTTACCGGGAAAGCGTAAAGCTAAAAACCCCATTATGATATATTATGTATATCATGAATCATGAAACAATCTCATACAAAACTCTAATCCAAGAGCTCTCAGTACAATACAATCGTCTCACACTGTCATACACAAATCAACAAATACATGTGTCAATTTCCATGTCCAGACAGCCTGCCTCCTCTGCACAATCTCTGCAATTTGAATTCTCACAATGAATTACAAATTGACTAGTTTGCACATGCTCATAAGAATATTCACTGCATGTGTGATCAAATCACAACTGATAGCCAAAGTGTCCCTTTCACCTGTTATCTCTATTGGGTCTCCACTGGATCTGACATGCATGTAGTTAACCGTGGTGAATCTTCAGTTGCATGTGAGTTCACTGATTAACTGAACTCTCACTAGTGCATGTTTAGTTACAACTAGTACAACTGATCTTAACTCACTTAACTACACTTGTGATTTTGTTACAAATACAACTCACTCAGTTATGAATGAAATAATAGATTAACATTTATTGTCTAATTTAATTAAGGGAAAAGTAAATTAGACACATGTTTCTTGTTGACTTTTCAACACAAGGAGCAAGGTCATCAGAACTCGCGAAGTGAAAAATCATGAAATGATATGGGTCGTCCGATCATGAAGAACCAAGGGTCGTTCATTTGACATCGTAAATTTTCATAGGATCAGGAATCGGGAGTTCGGGGTTCTCGTCCAAAAGGTGCATCCATAGCCCGAAATCCCAAGACTCGAAAATCCAATGGTTTAAGTCTGAGTCATTCAAATTAGGGGACATGTGGCACCAAATCAGAAGGATAGGGATTTTGCGGATCGGGTTTCAGAAGTAGAACATAGTGCGAGACCCCCGAAGCATGATATCAAGAAGCACCTGAGAATTGGGCCCATGGTCTCAGCACGGGGTCACATGGAAGCTGGTCCAGAAAGAGGGGCGAGCACTCATCGCATAGCCAAAGTTTCATGTTGACGCGGAAAGGATCATGGCCATCTATTTTGAAGTAGACTGACTGCCAATATCAAAGGTCATGTCACGATTTCGGGCATCGCGATGCTGGAATTAAATTGGAGTGAAAACGCCCAAAAGGCAAAGTCCCGACATCACCTTTAGATGGAAGATCCAGGTCATGGCATGAGGTCACATGAAAAATTGGAGTGATAGAGGAGACACGCGCCAAAGGCCGAGAGCGCCTTTGTTGAATGAAAAAGGAAAGCAGCATGGCCAGAGGCGCCGAAATCGTTTTGAGGAAGTCATGTACACCGCCTAAAGCATTAATAGGTGTCAGGCTTCATCCTGATCCCAAAGAAAGAAGTTAATGGAAATGGAGGGATGTAGTTGAAACCTCATTTCACCCTGTAAATGGAAATCATGGAAAAGTTGGTCATGGAAGCAGACTGTCAACCCAAGGGGCCCCTGACAATGGATTCTCCTGCAAAGTCCATACCGATCCGAGATCACGTTTGACAAAAGAGTGCAAGTATGGTCTGATAGAAGAAGATCTAGATGCCAAACCTTGAATACAGTTACTAGAGCACGCTTTTGTAGGGGGGCGAGTTGATTTGACTATATATACTCAATTTTTATATTTTGTAATGGTCGATGGTAGAGAAAATATTTCGTATTGTAAATTTTTAGTAAAGCCTCCATCTTCTAATTATGTATATGCATTTGAGACTTCTTGTTTAATGACAGTCGTCTTTCTTACTCCCTCTTGTTTCCCTCTGATGATGAAATAGTTAATGTTTGACTGATTCAGTTGAATTATTGTGAGTGCATTATGATGAAAGTTTGATTATAGTGTTGTTACAGTTACTTTCAGTTTCTTTGAGATTTAAATTCGAGAAGTTCTTTCTTTTAAATTGTTCCTCCTTGGGTTGTTGAAAGACCTGATGTCCTCAGCAGGCCTCTACATCTTCTCACCAAATTCTTCCTCCTACTCACCCTTACTACAACCTATTGATTGAAGTTAAACCAAGATCTCACTTGCCTGCACATATCAGTCCAGTTTTTTGAGTTAATATGATACTTTCCTAAGACTGCACCTATTTGACCTCTTTATACCAACTTGTGACATAAAACTCTGATGGGTATCAGGATTACATTTGCCGCAATCCAGGGGTGACTTCTGGTGATAACACCACCGATATTTGACACGGGGGACAACCTTAAGTAGTGCAATTGTAATCTTTTCTCTATAGAAAAATTTGTGGATAGAAAAATACCCTTCTAGAAGGTTTAACCATTTGTCTAAAGAATCTACATATATTTGAACTTCAAATATAGGAATATCAAAATTGATTTGTACCTTGAAGGGGGAGGCGCCTCCGCTTGAGGAAGATGTGTCGTTTGTTGGTAGCCATCAAAGGATTTGTGAAAAATTATCCATCATCTCGTTCCTTTGTCACAAGACGGCTTCCTTGATCAATAGTTTAAGAGGGCCGAAAAAAAGTTGTTTATGGTCTCAAAATGGCCTTGAAAGTTTTGGACCCAAAAATATAGAAAATAAATTGCCAAGATGAAAAATGTATGTGGACCAGTTGGAAGAGATGGGTGGCCACCGATATCCACCTGGATCAAATTTTCTTTATGAACAATTGTTTCCATATCTTTAACATCTCTAGTCATAAAATGATTCTGTCAACTGGGTTGTTCCAACTTACAGGGGTTCGACACCTTCTTCCATACAACACTTCAAAATTACTCATTTTAAAGGAATATTGATAACCATTATTGTATGAAAACTCGACCAAATGAAGATAATCCTCCAACTTTGTTGGGAATTCCATAGCATACATTCAAAACATATCCTCAACAATGCGGTTAGTCAGTTTGAGGATGATAGGTAGTGCTAAAACTTAGTTGTGTGTCTAGGTCACTGAATAAGGCCTTCCAAAAATTGGAGGTAAAATGTGTGTATATGTCTGAGATGATTTTTTTGTTGATGATTACAGCTGCGTGAGACATCCTCCAAGAAACAAACTAAGAGAGATCCCTGAGATGGGTGTGTGGTTCCTATCTGAGACAGAACTGGAATGTAGTGATGGTCTCCTCCTTACAGTGGGTTGAGAAGAACTCCAGATGATTCTCCTGTGTAATGCAATGAGAAAGAAGATCTATTGATTTGGATGTGCATGTGGATGAAAACAAGGTGAACGTGTGAATTCCCATGAGCTGGGTGCATTGTTATGATACAGAGATGAAGATGATGCATTATTCTCCTCTGAGTAGAGAGTTGAGATGATGAACTCCAAATGAGAGTTGGACGTGCCTGTGGATGAACAAAGGTGAATTTGATCCTAGTGGTTGAGCACTAGTGAGTGTGGTTCTCCTGTGAGATGCAATGAGATAGAGATATGGATATATCCCTATGAATGTGCCCTTAGTGGTTGAGCACTAGTGGGTGTATGAGATCCCTTGTTATATTGTTCAAGAGTCAGACTTACGTATAACCCTATTGATTATGTAAAGGGTACATGTCATCCCCACCTTAATGTAAAATATAATTAATGCAAAAGATAATTAATATAAAAGATAATTAATATGGTAATTATTAATTATATTTTGAGTTATTGATGTCGGCCCTATTGTGCCAATAGACACATCATTTTATGTGAAAAGTCTTATATAAATAAAGGTGAATCCCCATTGAGGAAACACACTAATCATTGTGTCATCTCATGATTTCAAAAGTTGTGTTCTGAAATTATGAGAATTACGACACCCTCTTGTGTGCTAGTTTTGGTGATGGTGTGGGAGGTCTTTCTCTTGAAGAATATAGAAAAGGATTGGTTGGGATATCTTCCCTTGTTGAGAAGGGTTTCCCAGTATAATTCTTGTGTTCTTGTGCATGGTTATTCTTCTTGTGATCTTGGTTTTCTACAATAGTTATGGTTCAAGTAAAACTAAACAAAAAATTTAAGGTAAATCCATAGCTAATTCAAAATTCAACATGGTATCATAACAAGTCCTGAAGATGACCATATACACATTGATAAAAGAAGGCCATGGGAGTTTGAGTTGCTAAGTACCCCACTGCCAGTACAAGGTAAGGACTAGACCCTCTCTCTTAAATTTATGTGGTAAAAAATTAGGACCAAACCCCTCCTTAAGTAGTAAAGGTTGAGGCCGGACCTCCCTTTAAAAATGTGGTGAGGTTAGAGTAGTCATAGGTCTGGTTGAAGAAGTCATAGCCAAAATGGAATATTTTTCTTCACTTTCAATGGACTTGTTTGAAGGGTGTTTGTTCTAACCTAGAGGTTCACCTATTATGTGATGTGGAGAACATATTTGACTCATTCACAGTTGATTGGATATTCTCTAGTACTGGTACTATTGATACAAAGGTTGCTTAGGTACTTGAAAAAGTAAAATTGGTGTTCATATTTGTTTGTTGGTTCAACTTGCATGAAGAAAAGTTGTATTGTAGCTTCACAGTTTATGGAACTTATTCGCAACATTCAAAAAAAAAAAAAACATGCCAATTTGAAAGTGATGAGTGTGCATATGTATATTTACATATTGCAAATGGATACATTATTGCTTCAAAGAATAGTGAAGTTGAAGGAGTGAATCTTTTAAATCAATGGCCAATGATAACAAAAGTTAATGATCTGATTCCAACACTTTCAATTGATGGTCTTGCTCTGCACAGTCACACAGGACATGGTTGCATTTCAGATTTCATGTGCCATAAGCTTTTGGTTGTTATCCTGATAATGGAAAACGATCTTATCAGTCAGTCGGCTAGAAGAAAACTGTTGGTTCTATCCAAATACCTTGTAGGATCGGTCTCAAAATGGAAAAGAAAGTTGTTGGCAGTAGAGAACATGGTTTCCATAGAAGAACCTTAACTGCAGATCTATGACACATTCTGAGGACGATTTAAGACAAAGTTCTATGATAGAGTGGGCATGTTCTAAGGCTAAAATATTAACCTTCTAAGGACACAACTAAGAGGATTATATATGAGGCAAGCAAGGCATATTTTTTGAGTCTGTTCTAGGTCTGTCTTTAGGCAAAACTCCCGAGGTAAATTCAGGTTTGTTTTGAGGCCCACTCTGAGGTTGATCCGAGGTAATAAAGGTGAGTTGTATACAAGCCTGTCCCAAGGGTGAATTCCGGAAAATATAAATCAAGGAAAACATGCATACATCTCTATCTCAGCGTAGATTTCAAGGGCACATTAGGGCCTGCAGTAGAGCTACATACTTGAAAAAAAAATTGGCACATATTTGAGGTTTTGTTATGATTAAACCAAGACAAGTTTAGATTTGTTCTGACATGAGTTCTAAGCATCTCATCCCAATTCATATCTGAGTTTTGAGAAGTCTCTCAGACCATATCTGTGGGAGAACCAGAGGTTGAAATGCATAGGTTTGAGGTTGAGTTTTAGAGTGAGAAAGATGTCGAATTTATAGGCCTACCAGGAAATTTTTTTGAGATAAAATTTTCTCTAGCATGTTGATTTGAGGCAAAATCATATTAGTTCTAGGGAAGATCTATTTTAATACAAGAAACACATCTTTGGGGCCAAGTTTTGGACAACTTCAAGAATCAATTTCAAGAGAAGAATTAACACGAGGTTCATAAGTATATATGAGCATCTCTGAGGCTTGTTTCTTTGGTAATTAGTGGTTGAGTTTCTACAGTCCTGAGATAAGGATTTCATACTTTGTTAAAGAATGAATATTGAAGACTTGAAGGGCACACTTGTATCCTATCTTGATGAAATTTAATATGGACTTCAAAAGGAATACTTCTTCCAAAATATTCTGAGGTTAGCAACACCAAAAAAGTAATATGTCTATCCTTCCTACTTCAAAGGGAGTTACTTGACTTAGAGGGAGTCAAACTATTTCAGAAGTAGAGACAATACCTTATCCCCCTTCAGTAGTTTAGAGGGAGACACTTACTTATGCAGTTGATCCAATTGATCCCATAGCTCCAGCTGATGGTTCCCAGAAACATTGCAGGAGGCTGGGAAGAGGCCTACATGGGATCGACAGACTCTACTAGAGGCCTAGGGAAATATATCTCCTTGTGGTACGAGAAGAGTGATGGATACTTGATGAATTTTGGGCTTCAACAAGAGTGGTGATAACCCCAACCTATATTATCACATTGTTGGTAACAAGTGCCTGATTTTGGTGACTTATTTAGGAAGCCTTATTGTTGGATGCAAGCGTGCATTGGCTTATGAATTAGAGATGAACAACCTTGGTATGATGCACTAATTCTTGGGACAAGAAGTATGACAGAGGACCAATAATGCTTTTCCTAAGTCAAGGAAAATATACAGTGAGGATATTAAATAAGTTCAGTATGGCATTTAATGCAAATCCATGTCTACACTCATGGTGGTGGATTTGACAAAAAAAAAATTATGATGATTGATATGAGATTGATCCACATGTGTACCGACAACTGATTGGATCATTGATGAATCTGGTTAACACCAGACCTCATATATGCTATGAAGTGAATGTGCTTAGTCAATCCTTGAGTTAGCTGAGACAAACTCACTGGATAAAAGTAAAGCATGTATTGAGATATATTTACAAGGCACATTTGGATATGGCCTGAGGTATGCCTCGAGTGTGAACTTGAATTTGCAGGGATATGCCGATACAGATTGAGCAAAGAGTACAGTAGACTGGAAGAGCACATCCATCGTTTTTTTACCTTGGCGTTTACCATGGTTTCCTGGTGCAACAAGAAATAAAGCTATGTGGCCTTGAGTACCGTTGAAGCAAAGTATATAACATTGAGTGTGGAAGTCTGTGAAGCAGTGTGGATTCTAACGGATTTACTTGATCATGATATGTATCCTATTATTACTTGTGATAACCAGAGCTATGTGAATCTCTTTGAGAACCATGTGTTTCATGATAGATCGATTAAACACATTGAGATAAAATATCATTATATCAGAGACATGTTGCAGAGGAAAGCATTACACGTGTAGTATCTTCCTACACATGATCATATTGCATATATCTCACCAAACTGCTTGCCAATACGAAGTTTGAGTACTTCTGTGACAAACTAGCTTGGTGGAGATTACCTCCCTAGTTAAGAGGGAGTGTTGATGATTACAGCCAGGACGAAGTTCGGATAATTTCATGCGAGACTTGGCCTGATGGAGAATGCCTACCTAGCTGAGATGGAGTGTTGATGATTACAGTTGCATGGGACATCCTCCAGGACACAAACCTGAGAGAGAGCCCCTGATATGGGTGTGTGGTTCCTATCTGAGACAGAACTGGAACGTATTGATGGCCTCCTCCTTACAGAGAGTTGAGAAGAACTCCAGATGATTCTCCTATGTAACGTAGTGAGAAAGGAGATCTGTTGAGTTGGACATGCATGTGCCTGAGCACAAGGTGAACGTGTGAATTCCCATAAGCTGGTTGAATCGTTATGAGACAAAGATGAAGACAATGTATTATCTTCCTGTAAGTAGAGAGTTGAGACGATGAACTCCAGATAACTCTCTTGTTTAATGCAGTGGGAAAGAAGATTTGTTGATTTGGATGTGTCTATGGATGAGCACAAGTGAACATGATCCTAGTGGTTTAACACTAGTGAGTGTGGTTCTCCTGTGCGATGCAGTGATATAGAGATATGGACATCCCTATGGTTGTGCCCCTGGTGGTTGAGCACCAGTGGATGTATGAGATCCCTTTGTATTTTTTTCAAGAGTCATACTTACCTGTAACCTTATTGATTATGTAAAGGGTACAGGTTAGCCCCACCTTAATGTAAAAGATAATTAATGTAAAATATAATTAATACAAAATATAATTAATATGGAAATTATTAATTATATTTTTAGTTATTGATGTCATCCCTATTGTGCCAATAGACACATCATTTGATGTGACAAGTCTTATATAAATAAAGGTGAATCCCCATTGAGGAAACACACTAGTCATTGTGTCATCACATGATTTCAGAAGTTCTAGTCTGAAATTATGAGAATTACAACACCCTCTTGTGTTCTAGCTTTGGCGATGGTGTGGGAGGTCTTTCTCTTGAAGAATATAGAAAAGGATTGGTTGGGTATTCTTCCCTTGTTGAGAAGGGTTTCCCAGGATACTTATTGTGTTTTTGTGCATCATTATTCTTCGTGTGATCTTGGTTTGCTGCAGTAGTTATGGTTCAAGTAAAACTAAATAGAAAATGTTAATGTAAATCCATGAGCCATAACTCATTGGAAATTCAACATGTTTTCGGTAAACCATGCATCCTGAAAATATCTTTCATAAAATTTTCTGCAATATTTATATCCTTGTGAGTAGATTTTACCAGAATGAAATGTGCAACTTTGGTAAGCTTATCTATTACCACCATTATAGAGTCATTATGCTTCTTAGTTATGGGTAGTCATGTGATGAAATCCATACTGATTATTTCTCATTTCCATTCTGGAATGGGTCTGGTCTGCAACAATCCAGCTAGGTGACGGTGCTTGGCCTTAACTTGTTGGCACTCTAGACACCTAGCAAGGTATTCAACCACCTTTTTTTTCATTCCAGGCCAAAAATATTATTTCTTTAAAGTTCTTATTTTCTTTTGATAACCGGGATGACCTGAATATTGTTTCTTATGTACTTCCATTAGTATTGAATTTTTCAGTTTTGTGCAGTTTGGTACATAAATTATATTCTTATACAAAACTAGAAACCCTCCTTACTGCAAATAAACTTTGATTCTTCCTCAACTAGTTGATTATTTTGACATTTTTCTTGAATTTTCTTGTATTTCTCATTCTTTTATGTCGCTGCCACAATTTTTTGTTTCAAAATAGATAGTACATTGCTGCTGGAAATGACATTTAACTTCCTACTGAATGCATCTGCTACTTTATTTTCCTTTCCTTTAATATGTTTTATTTCAAAATTGTATTTTCTTAGGAAAACTAGACATCGTGCTTGCCTTGCGTTCAGATTTGGTTGTTCAAAGAAATAGTTAAGGCTGATGCTCTCAGTTTTTAAAAAAAAACCTTCTACCCAAAAGGTAATGTCACCACATCTTTAAAGCATGTACAATAATAGTTATTTCCAGGTCATGATTTCCATAGTTGGTTTCATGAGGTTTCAACTTTTGTGATTCATATAAGCAACTACATAATCATGTTGTAGCAATACACCTCCCAAACCTCATAATGAATCATCTATGCAGACTACTGGATCTGCTATCTTCAAAATGGGTGTTGTCGTCATTAATTGTTATAACTTTTCAAAACTATCTTGACACTTCTTAGTGCATTTGAATCCGATTCCCTTTTTTTGCAAGGAGGTTATTGGATAACCCAATTTTGAAAACACCTCAATAAATCTATGATAATATCATGTAATACCCATAAAGTAATGGACATCTAATATATCCTTTGGTACTGAACAATCTATAATGGATTTGAACTTTTCAGGGTCAACTGAAATCCCTTCTCTTGAAATCACATGTCCTAAACAATGCACTTTATCCTGATAAAATTCACACTTACTGAACTTTGCATAGAGTTGATGTTCTCTAAGTGTTTGCAGAACTAGTCTTAAGTGTTATTCATGCTCTTCTATGGTCTTTGAATAAATCAAGATGTCATCTATGAACACAATCACAAACTTATCCAAATATTTCCTTAACACAGTGTTCATTAAACACATAAATATTGCAGGTGCATTACTTAGACGAAAGGGTACCACTACAAACTCATAATGTTCATCCCTAGTTTGAAAAGAAATCTTATGAATATCTTCATATTTAATCCTAACTTGACGATATATTGATTGTAGGTCTATCTTTGAAAATATTTAATCCTCTTCCACTTGGTCAAACAAATCATCAATACAGGGTAAAGGATACTTATTTTTTATGGTCATTTTATTTAATTGCATGTAATCAATGCACAACCTAAAAGTTCCATCCTTGTTTTTAACAAACATGATCGGTGCTCCCCACTGAGACACACTTGGTATAATATATTATTTATCCATCATCTCTTAAAGTTTCATTTTAAGTTAATCCAACTTAGGAACACTCATTTTGTAAGGTTATTTAGATAACGGTAAAAATCTGAGCACTAAATCTATTGTAAAATGTATATCCCTTCTGGGAGGTAGACCTAGAATTTCTTCCAGAAATACATCCCGAAACTCCCACAATATAGGATCATTAGTTAGAACATTTTTAAGAACCTCATAATTGCTTTCATTTATGTGTAAAATGTATGTTTCACAACATTTTGTTTCATTTTGTTTCAATTGCAAGGTAGAAATTTGTCGTGCTGACACATAGTGAGGTATTGCTTTAATCATTCATCCTTGTCGAGATTCATCTAAACAGTCAAAAGTTTTGTTTCGAAAATTTACAACAGCTGAATGTTTTTCCATCTAGTCCATGCATATGAGTAAATCATAGGACCCCAATGGTAATATGTTCAACTCTACCTTAGTTCCCATACCATCCATGGTTACTATGCATTCCTTGAACAATTCTACAACCTTTTGCTTCATCCCAGTAGCTAACTGTACTAACCGAGATTTCTTATGCTTAATGTTATTTAGTTTATAGTCTTCTAATATAGTAGGGGAAGCATAAATTAAGCTTGCACCAGAATCTATTAAAAGAGATACAGGTTTTTGATTAATTATACCTTCGATTTCCACCATGGTGGATTGATGATTAGCTTCTCCAAGGCAACATTAATTTTATGTGTACATCTTGCCGTGTCATTAATTGTCGCTTATTCTTGAATGTTATGTATTGTCAAATTTATGTTCTTATATAAAGGAAAATCTATGTACATATGAGGTTCTTTGCAACCCCAACATTGCAGTGGTCGTATAGTTATTTTTTTTACTGAATCTGTCATTTTGCTACAATTCTTGACTGATACACTTTGTTGTTGACCACTGAATCTATTTTTCCTAACCGGTGGACTATGTGATGGATGAACATGAATGTTTGAACTGTTTCTTCNTGGTCGTATAGTTATTTTTTTTACTGAATCTGTCATTTTGCTACAATTCTTGACTGATACACTTTGTTGTTGACCACTGAATCTATTTTTCCTAACCGGTGGACTATGTGATGGATGAACATGAATGTTTGAACTGTTTCTTCGTGGGATCAAACTTGTTGTCCTTGTTCCTATTCTGCCATGTTTTTGTACTTGCATACCTTTGTTTAAACCGAGTGTAACATAACTTAGTGTGTCTTATTATTTCATCCATTGTCATAGGATAAAGGAACTCAAACTTATCCTTGTATGCAGGTGGTAAACAAATCATAAACCATTGAACCTTTTCTTTTTCTTCCCGAAGGTAAGGTACATATCTCATCAGGTTTACAAACTTGGTAAAAAAATATTCGATGGTCATTTTTCCTAACTTGAGATCATGAAATTCCTTATATTTTTCATCAAAATGCATTTATGTTAAATATTTATGTTTGAAGTACTTTTTAAATACTTTCCATTTGAGTTCACAACTCCCAATTTTGTTCAGTGTTTTTATTTATTGCCACCAGATGGAAGCTTTATCATTCAATTGGTACACCACTATCCTAACCCTCAAATTTCCCAGTTATTTATAGATCTAAAAATAATTCCCCATGTTCAGAAGCCAACCTTTTACTCCCTCTTTAGTCTCACCATCAAAACTGGGTGATATGATCTTTTTAAATTCACGAGATAATTTTTTACTATGCCACTTTCTTTTCTTAGTTTTGAGTGGTTTCTTCTATAAAGTGTTGTTTTCAGAACTATCTTAACTCTCTCTTCAATTAAAAATTTTGTTTTATCACTAAACATTGGGTGTTATTTACATTTCTGAGAATCATCATTGGATAATTCTTTGTAAGCATTGCTTGAGGTATGTCCTACATTCTTATTATCCTTTATTTATGTCATGTTCTTGAGTAGGATATCATTCAATTCTTCATGTTCCTTGCTATCTTTCAATAACTTTTCATTATCTTCTTTAATTCCCTATAATTATGTCTTTATGCAAGGCATAGTTTCCAACAATCCTGGTGAATTATCTTGAGGTTGTTCACTATTCAGTTCCACATACATATGTGTTCCACTTGGTGTTGACTTGCCAGTTGTTTTATCCATCACGCCTTTTTTTTGTCTATGATATGTGCAAAACATAATTGACGTCAATCTTTTTTCTTTAACAAGTTTTCAATGGTTTCATATACTAGTACATTTATTAGCACAACTTTTGTTCCTTTTAAGCCCATAAGACCATAGTGTGTGAACCATGATTTGATACCATTTGTAATATCGCCTTTTCCACCAATTGTTTTTTAACTTATATATATTAGCTAATTTCTAAGTATTTCTCGTCATATATATATATATATATATATATATATATATATATATATATATATATATATATATGAATTATGATCTTACTGTCATGATTATGACATGAAAAGTAACATGTTCCAAAACCAAGATGTTCACAACTGTCACTAAAAAGGTAAATAACTTTCCTTCCCTCCTAATCCATATAATATGCATTAGTTTATATTTTTAATATTTTCTTCATTATCATACATTCATATGATCATATAAATTTCTCACCATGTCAACTAATTCTAATTTATATATATATATATATAGAGAGAGAGAGAGAGAGAGAGAGAGAGAAATTGGTCTGGAGCTTGATTAGTCTCCATATGCTTGGTGGTCTAAATGATTTCATTGATTCCTTTCCTAAATATTGATTAGGTACAAGAGTTCTACAAATAATTCGAGTGATTAACCCTCTATGATCTCTAGATTTCTAGAGATATGTTTCAATTACCATTTGTATTTATATATATAGGTTATAACACTATCAATCCATGGTGGTTATAGTTTACTCTTACCTCTAAACTAATACTCTTGGTATTATGAGTCAATGGTTGTTACTAGACTTATTCTTTAATTCACATGATAATACTCATTGACATGTAAGGATTATGGTTCTTTTATTTCAAAGGGGAAAACAATTGTCATGCATCAGCATATGGAAATACATATTTTGAGCTACCACTTGGAAATAATGGAGTAAAAGTTAGTCTCATAGATGAACTCTACTAGTACTTAATGTAGATCCTAGTTTTAGGTGATTTGTTGTAACCACCAAGTAGATATGGTTTCCTATATAATGATGTAATCAATCTTCAATCAATAAGAGATTGTGAGTATAGCCTCAATGAGTGTTGTTTCTCCAAATTCTAAGTTGGCATCAGAGCCCACGTTGGAGATCTGACAGATCTAGCTCTCTGAGGCGAAATCCAAATTACGAGATCTCGAATTGATTTAGAAAAATCACCAGCGGACCCTATACAATGTTAGAGGAGCGTTGACGCCCTCAAACTTAAGAAATTTAATTTTTTGGACCCCTCACGCTCTTGTTGTTTGCGTTTAAGGGCACTAGAGTGCTAGCACTCCCCCTCTCACTCTCCAGGAGCACTAAAAACGGTGACTTGCGCTCCCCCTGCCATCTTATGGTAGCACTAACGCTTCCCTGCTTTCCTTTAAGGAGCGCCAATAGTTTCTTTGGGAAGCACGCCAGTTTCTTTGGGAAGCACGATTTTTTGAGAAGCGTGAGTTTTGTTTTGGGGCGGATCCATGAGAGAAAATCTGTGACTTTTCTGCTGAGTCACGAGTCTCTTGCCTTGTGCACATTGGAGATCCGATTGTTGAGGTTTGCGTGAGTTCCTTTTTTTTGGAGCACTCTACCGTCATAAAGGGTATTGTATGAAGGAAATCGTGAAGTTTATTGTATGAGTGATTTTTTTATATGTAATCTTTTTTATACATGAGCATGGTTTTCTCCTAATTCGATTCGGCATGATATTGTTTTTGTGAAGTATAAACTTTTTTTATGTGGATATTTTGTGAGGTATAAAATTTATAAAGTGGATATTCAAGTTTAGTCAAGTGGATATCATTTTTGATATTTCTTGTGTGAACATTTGTTTTATGAAAACAAAAGTTTGGTGATTTGGTCATTCTGAAATCCAGTACAAGCAACCAGAGAGGAAGGGTGTGCTGAGGTTATTTATGTATTCTTGGTGATTCACCTTTGGTGATACAAGGATCCATTGTCTGATTGAACGAACAGACACTTGCAGAGATGGTGAATCCACTAGCAGAGACCTACCTCAACGAAGCAAACAAGTTAGATGGCTCGAATTTCATTAACTAGAAATTCAAGATGCAGACCCTGATGGAGGGCTATGGTGTCTGGACCATTTCGAAGAGAGATGAAGCAAAACCAGATGCGGCTACCGGTGCGACAACAACATAGATCCAAGATTGGATGAAATGTTTAAACAAGACCAAGGTATTGTTGCATATGTTTGTTAAAGATAGAATAATTCCACATATTATAGAAGCTAACACTTCTATTGAAACGTGGACAACACTTAAAGCCTTGTATGAAACTAGCAACACAAATATTATTATGCTCCTGAAAACTAAAGTGCTAGGTATTAATATGGATGGAAATGAATATTTTAGTTCATTTTTTGGTCGCATAAAAGAGGTGAAAGAAAAGCTAGGAAATATAGGAGAAATAGTTTCCAGCACTAATCTTATCACTATTACCTTAAATGGTATGATAGAAGATTATTAGATGTTCATAACAGGTCTCGCAACAAGGGAGAAACCTCCTAATTTTGAATAATTGACATGAATTTTGTTGCAAGAGGAAGAGAGACACGGGAATTTGAAGCCTTAGAATTCATATTTGGCACTATGGTCAAATAAGAAATCCACGAACGAAATACCAGGAGAAAGAGGCAGAGGAGGCAGTTCATCGCAAAGAGGTAGTTCATCGCAGAGAAGACAATCTCCAAAGACGAATCAAGGTATGCCCTCTAACAGGAATGAGTCAAAGAGTTGTTTTTATTGTGGTTGACCTCGACATCTTATTAAAGACTGCCATAAGAAGAAGAGTGATTAGGCTAGGAATAAACCTAGAAATCATTGAGGTCATTATGCATAAGTATCTTCAAATCATGATCTCAGATTGTTTATTTCTAGTGATGATATTGATGAACGCTCGAATTTTGGTTCATGGGATCTTATACTATTTGTGTCCAATGCTGCTTTATCTGCTGAAATGGATGATAGTGATGCCTGATTTGTAGATTTCGTAGCATCAATACATATGACACGTAATAATTTTTGGTACACTAATTTTAAAGAAACACAGAATGGAGCCAAGATATATCTTAGACATGATCGTGCTCATCAGATCAAAGGATACAGAGACATTCCTGTGACATTGTCGAATGGTACTATTTATCACATTTGTAATGTGGTGTACATGCCAGGGATAAAGAAAAATTTGATCTCTGTGTCCACCATTATAGATCAGAACTTGAAGGTTGAATTCTTCAAGAATTATTGCATAGTAAAGGATCTGCTAGACCAATTCAAAACTGTTGCAATGAGAGTCAAAGAAGGAGGCCTATACGAATTTTATGTTACCAGCAAAGCACATCATGCACTGAATTTTGCAACTATGCCAATGGAGAGTCTTTGGCATCAAATGTATGGCCACATCAATCATCTCGATTTATTGTTATTACAAAAACAAAATATGATCGATGAACTTCCGATGTTAAAGAATGAGAATGTTGCTTGTGATGGGTGTGCATTAGGAAAGATGGACAGAGATGAATTCCCCTCTAATCCTGATAGGAAAAAAATAGATGTTTTAGATCTTTTGCATATTGATGTTTGAGGGCCTATGCAAACTAGGTCTTTAGGAGGTGTTTTTTACTTTCTATTATTTAATGATGATTGCACGAGATACATGTGGGTTTATTTCCTTAGAAGAAAAAGTGAGGTTTTCGAGTACTTTAAGGAATTCAAAACCATGGTGGAAAAGCAGACAGGAAAAACCATCAAAATCCTCCATTCATATCAAGGGGGGGAGTATAAATCAGGTGACTTCATCAAATATTGCAAAGATCATGGAATAGTACAACAGTTTACAGTACCCCGCATGTCACAGCAGAATGGAGTGGCTGAAATGAAAAACAGAACTCTAGTAGAGTGTGCATGTAGTATGATGAAAGGTAAGAATGTCTCAAATACATTTTGGGCTGAAACCATAAATACCGCATTTTACTTAAAGAACAGAATTCCAAGAAGGTGTCCTGCTAATATTGGGACTCAGAATTCCAAGATGTTGGAGAAGAACAAAAGAAACCTACAATGATCAAATGTGATAATCAAAGTTCAATCAAGCTGGCGAATAATCCGATTTATCATGCAAAAACAAAGCATGTTGATACTCAGTATCATTTTGTTGGAGAAAAATTGCAGTCAAATGAAATAGATCTTATGTATTGTAATCTGCTGATATTTTCACCAAGCCTCTTGGAAAGATTAAGTTTGAGTTGTTTAGGGAGATGTTAGGTGTAGAAGTCAATCCGTTCTCCATTAAGGGGGAGACTTGGAAATAATGGAGCAAGAGTTAGTCTAGTAGATGAACTCTACTAGTAGTTAATGTAGATCCTAGTTTTCTGTGATTTGTTGTAACCACCAAGTAAATATGGTTTCCTATATAATGATCTAATTAGTCTTCAATCAATTAGAGATTGTGAGTGTAGCCTCACTGAGTGTTGTTTCTCCAAATTCTAAGTCTACCTCCCTGTATTACTAAGCCTTCGGAAGCATGTAACCCACTCTAGCTCTAGTTTACATGTAGTTGTATTTAATACCACTTGTACATATCTAGACATGTCTCATGGTACTATTAATTAAAACTCCCACTTGTTTTAAGTATACAAAGCCAGGTAAAGGGCTAATAAAATGTTTCACTTATTCTCTTTGAACAATTACCACACTTCCATATGCTTCTTTCTGAATTTTTAACTAGTTAGTCTGTTTATTACTTTACACCAATTTATGGCTCCTTTTTCCAGGTGAGTCTCAGGTTTATGCAAGCGTATTGAATTCGTCTTCATGTGAAAACATATTGGTAACTGTCAGCCATACCACAAATCAAATAATAAGGTGAGTTACTAACTATCTTCTTTCCATTCATTTCAGCCACTTAATTCTTATTTTACCTTGCTCCTCTCTGATATTTATGTTATCTATCATTTTTACAGATAGAGTTATCACTCTTGTGGGTAGTCTCTAAACAGAGATTCGGGTTTATGGAGAACTCGAAAGTCTGTTCCACCAGTTCATTTCTAAGAACATGCACTTGGTTCGTAGATTCAACCCAACAGTCAAGTTTCTTTTTATTCCCTCGGGATTCTTTAATGGATGATGCCCAAACTCCGCAAGGCATTGTAGAGGTGACCTAGGGTTTTGTATGAGCTTGAAGAAATTTATTTTCGTTTTATTCATACTTTTTAGCATAACATTTATGGTAATAAAAAGACATTAATCTCGTTCCCTGTGAGGACGTGATTTTAGGAGTCGGCCTTAGTGTCCTTTTCTGACTTTTGCATCAACTCGGTGAATACCATGACTCTATTTTGGTATACGCATAGGGTAGTTCCATGCATATGTTTTAAAACTACATATTATTATTGTTTATCTCTCAGAACAATATTCGACTCAGTGTGTGCTCAATTATTTTAGATTTCTTTTCTTGATTAAAGGCCATGTTATTTCTGACTATTTTGGTTTGGTCAAAATCCCAACTCTCTTATGTTCTTTGGTATGTTAATCATTTCATTACCATGGATTAAAAACAAATCGGTATTATTTCTCTATTGGGTTTGGCTAGGAAGAAATCCCCTTTTTAATATAAATAAGAGAAAAAATATATATATTAAGGTAATGGCTAAAATTTTGGTACATATTTGTGTAGTTACAATACATAAATTTAGTAAAAAGTTTGACGTGTAACCATTCCTTTCATTTATATTTATATATTCTAGCAAAAATTATTTTGATTCTTTTCATTTAGCAATCATATATATTTATATTTGTATTTGTCTATATACTATTGTGTGTCTAAGGGCATAGTCTAAATTAATTCTTACAAAGATATTTTTTAGAATAAACTTCTTTGAAATGCAAACATCACCTATCAAATGTAATGTATCACTACTTGTAGTATTAATCAAAATGTCGTCGTGTATCTGTGAATGGAATCTATATAAATAAATTTTCTCGATTAATGTGTTATTTCCATTCTTCTTTTCTTTATTCAATACAAAAAATAAAATTTTCAAAGAATAACAAGTTTAGTTTTAGGAATCATTTCCTTTACTAAAATTTAAAAAGTATTCATGAAATAACTAACATATTATATTTTTCTAGTTGCTTATTGTTATCGCATAGTTTGTAGCTGGGTCAAATGGCTTTAAGGTAGAGGTCCAAATTGGCGTAACAGGAACCTACCCCACCCAATGTCACCTCGATGGGAAGGTTCTTTCTATTTAGGGAGGTGAGGCCCAAGGGAGACATCCCCGGTGACCTGGAGTTTTGAAGAGGCAAAGGTTTAAAAGAACAAAAGGTAAAGCTCCCCCTTCACAGGTCACCACCAATATAGATAGTCTCGGCTAAACAACCAATGATAAAGTGGATCCCCAATGAAGAACGCCTGCCTAGAACAAAGCAACAACAAACTAGTGTACGCAAGCTATAATTCAATGGGTTAGTACTTCATAAGACTTATTTGATATTTAAATAAGCAATTATGGCAATAAATATTGACGAAGTTGATGTTTATCAATATAGCAATGCAAATAATATCACTTCATCAATAGATACTGAAATGACATGGCATTCAATGTAACAAATCAACACAACATCAATTAATCCCTAAATCACCATTCAATTGCCCTTTAAACAAGACGTTGTTGCATAAACATGAGATATGCAAGTGTGACGTCAGCAAATTAGGGTTAGCAATTAGTTAGGGTTTCAATTTAGAAAAGCGTTTTGAGAGTTGTTTGATCACTTTTACTTCAACGCTTGAGGTCTAAGATCAGTGCCTGAGGGTTAATGGAGTCAATTTAATGGAGGACGCAAGGGTTGAAGGAGGATGACTAAGGACTAGAGGGAAGATTCCTGAAGTGTTGCTATGGCAGGGCCCCAGAATCAAAACCCTAGGGGAGAGAGGCTCACTCCAGTGTTGCTAATGCAAGGCCTTGTTCTCTCTCCTCCTTCCTTAGGTTAACTTGGCAAAATGGCTAGCATGAAAGATAAATCAAGACAAGAGAGTGCAATGAGGGAAAGTGTTGATATAGCAAGGCTCTATCATCAAACCCTAGAAGAAGGACAGCCCTAGGTGTAGATAAACTAGGCCTGGGACGTCTCCTCCTTCTTGACTTCTGAAAGTACAACTATGATGCAGGCGCACCCTCAGGTACGCTACTCACACAGGACCTTCTCCTCTCCTGGCCCGAAGAACCCAAAAATCTCTTCAAATCCCTTATCGGGACTTTCCAACACCCACAAAACTCTCCTTATCAATCTCCTTGCTCGAATCGGGATATCGGATTTCGCGTTGTCGCGAATCCTGTGGTCATGAATTCGGGTCTCACAAATCCCCGAATCCCGATGAAAACTCACCCATGCTTCCCTGCTTCTGTCAGGAATTTGCCCGTCGGGAAATCGGCACCTATGGTGTCGCAATTTAATTTCCCCACAAATCCCCGATTCCCGATCCACGATGGCACCTCTCTCCACTCCTTAGCCCCTTCTGGCTAACTCCTTTCCCATGTGACCTGCTAGTCCACGAGACCACGGTCCTTTCCCCTGTCGGAGTTTCGGACTTCGCAGAATTGGAGTGTGTAGAACTCACGCTCTCAGGATCGTCGATTCTCCGATCCCTGATGCCACTTGGCATTGACTCCTGCGAGGGTTGACCCTTTGACACCTTTCCTCCCTCGGTATATCAGAGTTCGCGAGTTTGCGAATCCCGATACCAAGAATTTCAGGACTCACAAATCCCCGACACCACCTGTCCTTTTATATTATCACCTATGGTCCACACTTCCGTCGCGATCAAGAAATCACATATCACAATATCGCGATTTCAAGTTCACTTGTTCACAGGACCCTCCAAGTCTCGAAACCCGATATGTGTGCCACCTGTTCTCCACTAGCTCCTGTCATGGCCCACACACACAATTCTCCCGTCGGGATTTCGCGAATCACGAGTTCAACATGCAAGCGTTCTCTGTCTTCAAAAACCCCGATACTCCGACTCCCGACTGGTTTAGATCTTCTGACATGCGTCCCCAACCAATGGATGGTTCAAGATTCGTCGGGATATCGTGTATCACGATATCGTGGTTCTTGGTGTAACGGTTCTTATGTCCTCAAGAACCCCGAAATGCCGAACCCCAACTCCTCTCGGATTCCTGATGCATGTCCTGTCGAGATCAATGGCTAGGATTCCCCGTCGGTGTTTCGAAACCCAAAAGGCCTCGAACTTATGAACTTCTGGAACTCCAATGCCTCACACGGGCTTAAACCACTTGCAGCTTCTGTCCAATCAGACGGTCGACAGATAACCAGATGGTGATCCAACGTCTCATGGTGTCCTGAGCTTAAATTCCTGATGTGGTCGTAACTTCCTCGCTACTTCTGGTGGATCTGACGGCTCACGAGATTTCCATGGGTTCCCTCTACAAGGTCTTGACCTTCACTTCTCCTCCTTGAGGATTTCTTGCTGCGAAACCTCCTGTACGCGAACTTGCAACACTTCTTACAAGATTCCAATCACTAACTTCTTCACGTTGTCCTTCAACAACTTCGAAGGCTTTATCCCTCTTGAGCTCTCTCACGACTTTGAGCCTCAAAAGAGGATATTTGCACGCACTCCTTGCGGAAATTCTGCAAACACTTCAAGTGTTCAGCCTCTCTTGACTCTGCGCACACCTGCAGCAGCAGTCCTCCAAAGATTCTGCTCAGATT
>ML811732.1:45435-92751 GCA_009831015.1 Picea engelmannii
ACATCCATAGGACTAACATCACATAAAATCCTATCATTATATCCTCCTATCTTAATGTCAACTAAGCACTGTTTAGTGACATTTACCTGATGTCCCTTCTGTAGCCATGAAACTTTGTATGGACTCGGGTGATCAGCTGTCTCCAGTTCTAGTTTCTCCACCATCTCGGTTGAAACAAGATTATCTGTGTTACTGTTGTCCACGATAACCTTGCACACCCTATCTTTGGTCTTGCATGCAGTTCTGAAAAGTCGGTTTCTCTAAACTGTGTCCTCCACCTCCTTCCCGGGTGTTAAGAGAACTTTACGCATCATCAATGACCTTCCATCTTCTGCGTTTTCTGCTTCAGCATCTTGCCTCTGTGCCTCGGCGATGTGAGCTTCTCCTTTTTCCTTCTTCTTATCTGGATAGTCAAAGGATTTGTGCCCATTCTTTCCACATGTGAATCATGTGATGATTCCACCTGTGCCTCTTCCTCTACCTCTGGTACGAGGAAATGTGTTATTATCAGCGTATCCTCCGCCCTGTTCTGTATGCTACCCTCGTTGTTCAGCCTATTGGCCTCGTTGTGAACTTCCACCTCTTTCTGTTCTTATCTGAGGCTTTTTCCAGCCATCCTTGGATTTCTGGGACCTATCTTGGGAAACTGACTTACGTTTGGGCTGGCTCCTTCCTCGGCTTCGTTGTCCTAGCTTATGGCTCATCTTCTCTTCAAATTTCAAAGCCATTTGATACACATCCTCCACCGTTCAAATGGTTGTCATAATTATCTCGTCCTGGATATCGTATCTCAAGCCATTCATATACCTGACAACTTTTTCATCATCGCTCTCCCGATAACCTGCCCTGATATTCAGCCTGTAGAATTCCTTAGTATACTCCTTCACTGCCATCAACTTTTGTCTCAAGTTCTACATCCTCCTGAACAGTATGATTCGATAATCCCTTGGGATGAAATTTGCCTTCATCTTTGCAATCATTCGATCCCAACTTTTAATTTTCTGCTTACCTTTGCAGCGTCTTTCTGCTTGAAGCTCATCCCACCATAATGTTGTGTGTCCTTTTAATCTCGTGACAGCATGCCTGACCTTCTTATCTTCTTCGATATCTTCATAATCGAAATAGGTTTCAAGAGCTCTAATCCATTCTAGAAGCTCTTCTGCATCCAGATTCCCTTCATAAGCTGGAATGTCCATCTTTGTTTTCGAACTCATACGGGCGATAGCCTTAATTAATCGCTCATTGGCTGCATATTTGGCTGCAACTTCTTGTTGTTGTTTGGCTTCAACTTCGCCTTCAGAGTCACTCAGATCTCCAGCACCGGCTGTGCGTCTCTGCGCTGCCTCCATATCTTCTAGTCTCGCTCGGAGATCACGTATATGTCTCTCCATTTCTGGATTCTGTGCTTGTCTTTCTCTCCTCGATGGCATGGTGAAATTTTATTTTCTTCTCTACTACAGAAATAAAAGAAGCTTTTCTAAGCTCTGATACCACTCTGACGTAGGTGCACCCTTAGGTACACTGCTCACACAGGACCTTCTCCTCTCCTCGCCCGAAGAACCCAAAAAGCTCTACAAATCCCTTATCGGGACTTTCCAACACCCACAGAACTCTCCTTATCAATCTCCCTGCTCGAATCGGGAGATCCGATTTCGCGTTGTCGCGAATCCTTTGGTCACGAATTCGGGTCTCACAAATCCCCGAATACCAATGAAAACTCACCCACGCTTCCCTGCTTCTGTCGGGAATTTTCCCGTCGGGAAATCGGCACCTACGGTGTCGCAATTTACTTGCCCCACAAATCCCTGATTCCCGATCCACGATGGCACCTCTCTCCACTCCTTAGCCCCTTCCGGCTAACTCCTTTCCCATACGACCTACTATTCCATGAGACCATGGTCCTTTCCCCTGTCGAAGTTTCGGACTTCGCGGAATTGGAGTGTGTAGAAATCACGCTCTCAGGATCCTCAATTCTCCAATCCCCAATGCCACTTGGTGTTGACTCCTGCGAAGGTTGACCCTTTGACCCCTGTCCTCCCTCGGTGTATCGGAGTTGGCGAGTTCGCGAATCCGGATACCAAGAATATCAGGACTCACAAATCCCCGATGCCACCTGTCCTTTTATATTATCACCTATGGCCCACACTTCCATCGCGATCGAGAAATCGTATATCGCAATATCGCGATTTCAAGTGCACTCATTCACAGGACCCTCCAAGTCCCGAAACCTGATATGCATGCCACCTGTTCTCCACTAGCTCCTGTCGTGGCCCACACACACAATTCTCCTGTCGGGATTTTGTGGATCGCGAGTTCAATGTGCAAGCGTTCTCTGTCTTCAAAAACCCCGATACTCCGACTCCCAACTAGTTTAGATCTTCTGACACGCGTCCCCAACCAATGGACGGTTCAGGATTCGTCGGGATATCGTGGATCGCGATATCACGGTTCTTGGTGCAACGATTCTTATGTCCTCAAGAACCCCGAAATGCCGAACCCCGACTCCTCTCGGATTCCTGACGCGTGTCCTGCCGAGATCAACGGCTAGGATTCCCCGTCGGTGTTTCGAAACCCAAAAGGCCTCGAACTTTTGAACTTCTGGAACTCCGATGCCTCACACATGATTAAACCCCTTGCAGCTTTTGTCCAATCGAATGGTCGACGGATAACTAGATGGTGATGCAACGGCTCACAGTGTCCTGAGCTTAAACTCCTGATGTGGCCGTAACTTCCTCGCTACTTCTGGTGGATCTGACGGCTCACGGGATTTCCACAGGTTCCCTCCACAAGATCTTGACCGTCACATCTCCTCCTTGAGGATTTCTTGCTGTGAAACCTCATGTATGCGAACTTGCAACACTTCTTACAAGCTTCCAATCACTAACTTCTTCACGTTGTCCTTCAACAACTTCGAAGGCTTTATCCCTCTTGAGCTCTCTCACGACTTTGAGCCTCAAAAGAGGATCTTTGCACGCACTCCTTGCGGCAATTCTGCAAACACTTCAAGTGTTCAACCTCTCTTGACTCTGTGCACACCTGCAGTAGCAGTCCTCCAAAGCTTCTGCTCAGATTCACAACTGAGACTTCCTTCTGCTTGCACACTTCTAGCACAGCTCAACAACCCACTTCACTTCTGGGTGAATGAGCATAAGAGTTAAACTACCTGAGCCTCCATCAACATACTCCTTGCGGATGTTTTCGACTGCACTCCTTGCAGGAACCTTCACTCAGATAGGGAAACGATTGAAACTCATTCCTCCTTTCCTTCAGATTTCAAACTCAATCATGAAATCATGTGCACAACATATCAAAGAAAATGCATAACAGGAAAACAAACATTCATGAGCATATCATCAACACACACACACAGAGACATAAAACCATGAGTTTGAATCAATCCCTTCTATTAATTCAAGATCTGTACATGGATGTTCTTCTACAGTTCTCTGCTGCTCTACTATGCTCTTCCTGCTCTGAATTATGTTGGCTAATGTTACAAAGAGAAATGAGGGTGTCTATATCCATTTTCCCTCCTTCCATCTAAAACTGTCTAATCTAAGAATTCAATTCTATCTACCTGCATTTACTAGATTAAATGCCTCCTATCTACTAAGGATGAGAGTGTGTTGCTCAAGGTCCAATACAATATACAAAAGGCACTGCTTCATAAATGGTTCATTGAAGGTTTGGCGCATCATTTCCAAAAAGTTTTCAAAGCAATATGTCATGTTTTAAAAAAACACATGCGCTGGCTCCAGGCTTGCTTTGGTAATTGCGATGCTCCTGCATCAAACTAGCTCAAGGAGAAGAAGAAATAAGAGTGTAGCTATGGCTAGGCTCTTTCTTCCTTCTTCAATGGATGAAAAATTCTCTATTAGGGGACATGAGACAAGGACCTACTGGTGTGCTTGTCACCTAGGGTTTTTGATCAGCAAATTATAAACATATGAAAGAATATAAGACTACAACCATTCAATCAAGAAGTTTTGCAGAAAAAAAACTTACATATCACCATGAAATAGCATGCAAACCCTAGTTGTAAAACTTTCCTTCAAGAGAAATGCCAAAAATGCCAAGAAATGCCTTCCTTCAACAAGTGCGCCTCACTAAACCAACAAAAATACCAAAGTAGGGTGCTAAAATCAGACCTCACTAATCAGTGAGCAATGTGTTATGATAAAATGAGGCTAAAACTCCTCAATATATACTATATCAATGACCTTAATTAATTTTTAGGTCATAAAAATTGCCGACAAGGCCGAAATATCAAAAGTAATATTGTTTTACATTAAATGTTCTTTTTAAAACCCTAAATGAGAAAAAGTGAGACGTCAATCCCTTCTGAGGGAGATGTTAGGCCCTTTTAGGGCTAGTGCAGCATCCAAAAGCCAAACGTTAGCCCTCCTTGGGCTCTTTCAAACTGCCACAGGTGCAAACAACCCTGTCCATCTTCCATATGTTCATGATGACATGACAAGCCTCCTAGTGATGTCTTGGGTCATCTGGAGCTAACGTTCCACTGCAAGTGGGTCAAACCCCCTAGGCCCGGCTCAGCCAAAGTGCCCGTGATGGAACGTCCTCTTCTTCCCTGGTGTAAAACCCTGATCAAACATTGTCCTATCTCTGCCCCCCTAATGGAGTCTCAAAAATCATCTGATGGGCTCTTCAGCCCCATGGAGATCCGAACTAATCATCTCTCCATGTGTACCGGTCCAAATGGTACCTTTCCGTCGGGCATGGTCCTACACATCAAAATCTATGCCCTCCATGGGCTCATTAGTCACAGGGATCATAGCAATGTCAATCACATTTCATCATTAATATTATCAAACATATGCATAAAAACCTTGATACATCGATCAATAGCTCAAAGACATTACAAAAACCTACAATATAAGATTGAAGAAAAGGGCAAGACGTCCTATTGGGCTAGTATCCACAAGAAAATGGAAGTCTCCCAGAAGGTTTCATCCAAGCCATGTAAATGAGGTGATGTGGCTAGGGGATGTCTAGACATGTGGGTAGAGTGAGAGCCAGGGATGCATAATGTTGGGTCTGAGCCATGATTGAGTGCTTACTTTTACATTTGTTGGCTCTCCTTTCCGGGCATCTCACATCCATACCATGTCTCCCTCCTTGTACTTTCTGATTTTGTATTTGGTCGTTCCTTGAACAAACCTAGTGTATTGTATTGATGGAGGGGGGCGGGCTTCCGCTGTAAAAACTTCCTGTTGAGACAGGTGGATTTGTACGTCATGTTCATGTTTCTTGAATATCTTCACTGTCCCAATCTCCTTTTTTTTGAATTCATCTAGGAGTTGTTGGTATTCTTTTTTCTTGGGCCATTTGATCTGATCAAAGTCTCCCTCTATTGCAAAGGGCATATCTTCCAGAGAATACTCTTGAAGAGTTTGTATCATCTCATTTTGTACTTTGTCATTATTAACGGGGTGAGTAATATCCTGCATGTGGTCCCCAGTTATTGTCACATTGAGGAGATGGCCTATCATTCCATTTTTTAAAGGCAATTTCAAGAATGTGAGGTCCATCTCAAGGGAGCCACCCAACATTGCAGCAAAATTCCTAGATAACAACATCCCCCACACAATTAGGACATCAACTACCATGATGTCAATGTGGACCATCTTCTCTAGATACTCCTTTAGGCGAACTTCAACATTTTCAACCACCCCAAGTGTGGGTATGGCTTTAGATTCAAAACCACATACATTTCTATAAGGTTGTGTGACCTTCAAACCCACTTGTCACATGACTTTGAGTGACATCATGTTGGCACCAACACCTGTATCTAACATGCAATTATTGAGGTTCTTGTTGTTCATTGTCAATGTCATGAAGAAAGGAGGGTTTTCACCATATTGGACCTTGAAGTGATCAGCTTGCAAAATAATAGGAGGGTCCATAGGCTCATCTGATCCCGAAAAGAAAGTGTCAAATCGTTCCTTGATGGATGGGATCTTGATTGCTTCTCTTAGGGGAACGTTTACATGCATTTTTTATAATGCCCCTTCGAAGTCAAATTTCAGGTCAACCTTGCCAGCTCTGGATGTCTTGGGAAGAAGCATTTCTAGGGGTGGGGGCTTTGCCTGATCAACAATAGGTTGTTTCAAATTATTTCTTCTGTACACCTGAAATTCCTGTTTCCTTAGATTTTCTCGTGATTCTTGATCCAGGTTGTTTATCATCGCCATCCTTGCTGATCTAGCTACTTCTTTCACAACTTCATGATGTTTCGCATCTATGATATTTATTTGAGGAGATTCCATGAAACAATCCATGTTGTTGACTTGTCGATGGCCACTATTGCAAGGGAACTCATGTTCCCAATGTGCTTCATTGCATTCCAGGCACCAAGGATTTTCATCAACAACGTTTGCAGGGGCCAAAGTGTTTGGAGCTTCATGCTCATTCTTTGGTTTATAAAACTGCCCCCCTTTCTGGAATTGTCTTTTGTACAAGACCCTGGGTGCCTGGGTCTAACATCTTTCAAATTTTACGATCCTGTTCATCATTTCCTCTTGATTTTTTATGACACCATCCATAGAGGCTTGTAGATTGGTGATACTAGTACATATATCTGAAGTAGGCTCAGCATTGTGTACTATCTTCGGTTTAGTGTCTATCCTCCCCCTTGTGTTAGTAAAAGGCTCAATTTTGGATGAAAGGAGGTTCCCTTCTATTTTGGTAGCGAGCTCTTGGGATTCTTGAATGGACTGGGGGGTTTTGTATCTAAGAAGATACCCTAGTTGGCCATTGAAAGATATGGTGTAAACATGGATGAGGTAGTCATCTTTCGGATGATGGCCTGCATGAATTCTTTGTAGTAAAGTCTCGAATATGGTGTGGAACTCCCAAATGGACTCATTTTCATATTTGGCAAGGTTATTCAATCATGTGAGAAGCATATTAGGGTATTCTTTGACACTCCATCTTTTGAGAAAGGCCTCTTCAAGTCTATCCATGGTTTTGATGCTTCCATCAGGGAGGCTTAGGTACCAATGCCTTGAGGCATCATAAAGAGCAGCGAAGAACAACTTCATGACTAGATCTTCATCATCATCACTAATGGGGTGAAGCTGAAAGAATGCCCAAAAGTTGCTCATATGCTCTTCGACACTAATTCCATCAGTACCGGTGAATTTAGGCAACCACTTCTCATACTTGGGTGGCATTTTCCTAGGGTAGCCTAGTATGGCTTGTTGAAATTACTAAGACAACTGAGAGGGGGGTTGAATCAGTTGTAATTGAGCTTAAACAATCTTAAGTCTATTAAAACATTATTAATCTTTCTTCAAGTGATCATCAACAATATACATCATATGGACAATAAAAGTAAAGAGCACCAGTCACACATAAGGTATAGATAGAGACAAATTTTCATGAGGAAACCCATAAAGGGATAAAACCTCGTCTTCTTCGAAATGATAGGCAGTCTTTTAAGTTATGTACATCATCTATAATTGAGCACCAACTCAATGTGAGGCTGCTACCTCTGTTTTACAAGATGCAACTTGTTTGAGAGCACCAACTCTCTGGTTTCTCTAGCACCCACTACAAGGAAGCACCAACTCCCTTAATGTTCCAGCACCAACTGGATGGAAGCAACAACTTCCAGTTACACAAGATCCAACCTGTATAACAGAGAACACTTGTTCTTCCTTGCACCACCCTGCCACCCTGGTTTCTCTGGCTGCAACCAGATGGAAGCTACAACTTTCTGTGTTCAATCTCTCACTTGAACCTCTGAGGACAATAGTCCTCTCGAGCACCTCCCAACCTTCCTAGAATATGAATGAATAAATAAGCAGTCAACTACGCAGATAAATCAATTCTTACCAATCTTTCTTTGTTCTGTAAATCTGGTCTTCTTCTAACTGTTCTACCCTGTATGTTCAGTAGTTCTACTCTGCATCAACTTGTTCTGTCATTCTACTATGCTTCAACTTGTTCTGTTATTCTCCTCTGCTTCAAGTTTTCTTCATCATCTGTTACTCTTCTCTGAGTTTCATCTCACACTGTACATATTCTCAATCTCACACTGCACATTCTATGATTTTCCCTTTCTTACAGTTTCATTCATTTTTCATACAGAACGACCAACCACACACAGTCTGTCTCATTTTCTTTTATACACACACGCACGAAGGTTCCACTTCGCATTTCCTTAGGAAAAAGAAAGACAATTGTCCGAGCAACTGAAACGCCAACTGATTCGCAATCATGAGTCTGTTTCGCTAACATATTCATAACTGAGGAGTTAACTGTGAGAGAGAACAATAACCCTCCGATCTTTGTTCAAATTCACCTGCACCGTTGGATTGGCTTCATGAGATCTTGCATTCATTTCGGCATTTCTATGGCCAAGCCTAGCACCTCTAGCTTCTACCTCCATCTTCCATCGATGTGACCAATGGCTATGACCATGCGCTTATGCATAAAGCGCTTTTGTGATTTCTCATTTCATGAATTTCAACAGTATGCTCCGTTGACCCCAAGTCAACGAAATTTCGATCGCTTTCCACATGTCCTATGATTCGATGGTCCAGATCTGATCTTGATTCAACGGCTACGATTGAATCGTGATTTCGACATTCTTGTTGCATTGTTTTCTTTGCCTCTCCATGTCGCGATTCATGAAGCTCCGATATGGAGTTAGATCAACGGTCCAGATCTGATCTTGATTTAACGACTGAGATTGAATCACGATTTCAAAATTCTTGTTGCAATGTTTTCTTTGCCTCTCCATGTCGCGATTCACAAAACTCTGATATGGAGTTAGATCAACGGTCCAGATCTGATCTTGATTTAACAACTGAGATTGAATCGCTATTTCGCATATCACGATTTCAACATTCTTGATGTTCAGTGTTTTTGTCACTTCAAAGTCCCGATCCATGAAACTCCGTAGTGGAGTCGGATCAACGGTCTAGATCACATCTTCATCTGACAGCTTGGATTAAATCGCGATTTCTCATATTGCAATTTCGAGATTCCTGTGGTTGATATTACTTGACATATCCAACTCTAGATCCACGAAACTCTAAAATGGACTGGGATCAATGGTCCAGATCAAACCTTGATCTGACGACTCAGATTACGTCGTGATTCTGCATATCGTGATTTCAGGATTCTTGTGGTTATTATTCTTTGACATCTCCACCTCTCGATCTGTGAAACTCCGAAATGGACTGGGATCAACGTTCCAGATCAAACCTTGATCTGACAGCTCAGATTATGTCGCGATTCCACATATCGCGATTTCGGGATTCTTGTGGTTATTATTCTTTGACATCTCCAACTCTCGATCCGTGAAACTCCGAAATGGACTGGGATCAACTGTCTAGATCAAACCTTGATCTGATGGCTCAGATTACGTCACGATTCCACATATCATGATTTCATGAGGTTAGGGAACACCGTTCCTTTGACTCTCCAGTCATCGAACTGACAATCTTTCCCCACGTGTCCTGCCTGATGATGGACGACCCTCCTTCTTTCGGGATTTTGTGAGCCTGCTACTCCTTTCACTTTAAAGAACGTCCAGGTTCTCCTAGATCCAACGATGGTCGGATCCTGTGCTTGGATCTAACGTCTGAGATCTTTCCTCCTCTTCAGTGCTCTTCTTGTCTACATTCAGATATGACGACCCTCGTTCTTTTAGGAATTTTGAATGGGATCCAACGATCAGAAATGCTTCTCAAACTTTACGGGCCTTCGATCATTCGATCAATGTTGCGCTGCCTTCGATCATTTGATCTTCCTGAACTTATCTTTTGTTTGCCTGGTTGTGTTTCCTTTGATCATTCAATCTTCCTGAACTTATATTCTATTTGTCTGTCTGTTACAAACTTCCTGTACTCATGCCATCTTTATTGTTGTACTTGCTATCAATGACAAGCATTCGTTGTATATTTGCCATTCGTTGTCTGTAAATATTTGCCAACATGGATGACATGTCCAATGGCCTGAAAAGAGTATATGACCGTTGTCTTTGATTTTTGGTTGGGTTCGTTGTAGCGGTCTGAGAGATAGACATGATTCCTAAAGGAAGGATCTTCCCGAAAAGTGATTTGACAACACGAGATTTCTTGGGAGGCTTCCTTCTGAAAGACAAAGGAGGATTATTGAACCTCTTTCTAGTTTGTGGAGTCGCCAGATAGTTTACTTGAAACTATCAAAGAAAAGGGAAAACACCGTAGTGGAATCACTAGGTAAGCTTGTAATAAAAGGCTCTTGAGGCAAGGCTTACCGAAAAGATTTGTCATTTGAGGAGAATTGACTCAGTGTTCTGTGGAAACGACACCAAAATGTTATCGAACAGTTTGTAGCTGGGTCAAATGGCTATAAGGTAGAGGTCCAAACTGGCGTAACAGGAACCTATCCCACCCAATGTCACCTCGATGGGAAGGTTGTTTCTATTTAGGGAGATGAGGCCCAGGGGAGACGTCCCTGGTGACCTGGGGTTTTGAAGAGGCAAAGATTTAAAAGAACAAAAGGTAAAGTTACCCCTTCATAGGTCACCACCAATACAGATAGTCCTGGCTAAATAGCCAATGATGAAGTGGATCCCTAATGAAGAACACCTGCCTGGAACAAAGCAACAACAAACTAGTGTACGCAAGCTATAATTCAATGGGTTAGTACTTCATAAGACTTATCTGATATTTAAATAAGTAATTATTGCAATAAATATTGACGAAGTCAATGTTTATCAATATAGCAATGCAAATAATATCACTTCCTCCATAGATACTGAAATGACATGGCATTCAATGTAAAAAATCAACACAACATCAATTAATGCCTAAATCACCATTCAATTGCCCTTTAAACAAGACGTTTCTGCATAAAGATGAGATATTCAAGTATGACGTCAGCAACTTAGGGTTAGTAGTTAGTTAGGGTTTCAATTTAGAAAAGAGTTTTGAGAGTTGTTTGATCACTTTTACTTCAATGCTTGAGGTCTAACATCAGTGCCTGAGGGTTAATGGAGAAAATTTAATGGAGGACGCAAGGGTTAAAGGAGGATGACTAAGGACTAGAGGGAAGATTCCTGAAGTGTTGCTATGGCAGAGCCCAAAAATCAAAACCCTAGGGGAGAGAGGCTTACTCCGATGTTGCTAAATCAAGGCCTCATGCTCTCTCCTCCTTCCTTAGGTTAACTTGGAAAAATGGTTAGCATGAAAGATAAATCAAGACAAGAGAGTTCAATGAGGGAGAGTATTTCTATAGCAAGGCTCTATCATCAAACCCTAGAAGAAGGATGACCCTAGGTGTAGATAACCTAGGCTTGGGACGTGTCCTTCTTCTTGACTTCTGAAAGTATGGCTAGCTCAAGGAGAAGAAGAAATAAGAGTGTAGCTATGGCTAGGCTCTTTCTTCCTTCTTCAATGGTTGAAAATTTCTCTATTAGGGGACATGAGACAAGGACCTACTTGTGTGCTTGTCATCTAGGGTTTTTTATCAGAAAATTATAAACATATGCAATAATATAAGACTACAACCATTCAATCAAGAAGTTTTGCAGAAAAAACACTTACATATCACCATGAAATAACATGCAAACCCTAGTTGTAAAACCTTCCTTCAAGAGAAATGCCAAAAATAACAAGAAATGCCTTCGTTCAACAAGTGTGCCTCACTAAACCACCAAAAATACCCAAGTAGGGCGTTAAAATTAGACCTCACTAATGAGTGAGTGATGTGTTATTATAAAATGAAGCTAAAACTCCTCAATATATACTGTATCAATGACCTTAATTAATTTTTAGGTCATAAAAATGGCCGACAATGCAAAAATATCAAAAGTAATATTGTTTTACATTAAATGTTCTTTTTAAAACCCTAAATGAGCAAAAGTGAAACGTCAAGCCCTCCTGAGGGAGACGTTAGGCCCTTTTAGGGCCACTGCAGCATCCATAAGCCAAACGTTAGCCCTACTTGGGCTCTTCCAAACTGCCACACATGCCAACAATCATGTCCATCTACCATATGCTCATGATGACATCACAAGCCTCCTGGTGACGTCCTGGGTCATCTTAAGCTAACATTCCACTGCAAGTGGGTCAATCCCCCTAGGACTGGCTTAGCCAAAGTTCCCTTGATGAAATGCGCTCTTCTTCTCTGGTGCAAAACCCTGATCAAACACTGTCCTATATTTCCCCCCCTGATGGGGTCTCAACAACCATCTAATGGGCTCTTCAGCCCCATGGAGGTTCGAACTAGTCATCTCCCCATGTGTACTAGTCCAAATGGTACCTGTCCATTGGGCATGGTCCTACACATCAAAAGCTACGCCCTCCATGGGCTCATTAGTCACAGGGATCATAGCAATGTGAATCACCTTTCATCATTAATATTATCAAACATATGCATAAAAACCCTGATACATCGATCAATAGCTCAAATACATTACAAAAACCTATAATACAAGATTGAAGAAAAGGGCAAGACGTCCTATTGGGCTAGTATCCACAAGAAAATGGAAGTCTCCCGGAAGGTTTCACCCAATCCATGTAAATGAGGTGATGTGGCTAAGGGATGTCCAGACATGTGCGTAGAGTGAGAACCATAGATGCATAATGTTGTATGTGGGTGCCTTTGTAGAAAGTGAGATGTACCTATCATGGATGCAATTTTTTCCAAGACCATTCTTGCCTTTATTCTTTTCCTTTATTTTCTTTTTATTTTTATTCAAGGGCTAACCAGAGGACACTGCCTTGGCATGGTGACCGGAGCTGATAGTGTTACCTAGAAGTACTTTCATAGAGATGAGAAGGTTGTCTCGTGATGACACCCCATTTCCCTTGGCCATGCAACCAAAGGTCATTGCCCTAGCGTGGTAACCAGATGGTGGCAATTTCATACTGTTAGATACCCATGAACCTAATAGGTTGGCTCGTGATGAGACCCCCTATCCTCTTGACTAGGTATTGTTGGTTATTTTCTGGGTCCCTCCTATTTCTTATTGAGAGGATTTTTATTTCCTTCTTGGGGATCCCTGGGCGAAGCATCTCATGGTTTTATTTCTAGGCTTTTATCTTTACCAGTTGCGTTTACCTTCAAGGCCTTTAGCCCCTTCTTCCCACGAGATAAGGTGCAACCCTACAAATAGGTCAATCCAATGCCCAGACAAGGGGAATGGGATAAATGAGAGGGAGATAAGATGAAAAAGTGGTGGTATGATGGGTGTGGACGATGGCTCTTCAGAAATCCCCCAGGTGGCAAACCAAAACCTATGGGCACAACCTTGCTAGGACACCCAATCTCCCCAAGCGTGGTCAAGCGGGATAATGTAAGATCCAAGCAGTTGTCAGAGATAAAAGGAATCATATGCATATATTTAAAGGTTTTAATGATCAAAAGTGACACATACCATGATACCTGGACCAATTACCTCATGGAGCAAGAACCTCCTTCGATACAAGACCAAACTGATGGTGATGGATGTTGTTGTTGCTGACAAGACGAATCTGATGACAGAAGAAAAGGATGGGCCCTCTAGGGCCATGCTCAGGTCAATCCTTCTCTCGGTACTCCATGTCTAGGACCTGTGGGCCTCGAGACATGATCTCCTAGTTATCCTTAAAAATCAGGGATAACACTTACATCCTCTCATCTTCAAAGTACAAGTTCTACTATGTTTATTTTTTTTGCTGCAACTATTATTTTTAACTACAAATTATTGAGTTATATTTCTACCATTATATTAACAACATATACTTTAAAATTATTTTATACTATACTAGTTGACATTTTAAAGAACACAGTCAACAATAAGAAAGAAAATATATATGAATTTGCTTCAAAATAGCAACCAAGTTACTTGATCTTATCACCCACGTGCCTAATTATTTATTCCGTAGTAACCTTCTCTAGGTAAACTCTATAACTTGACTCTTTCTCATAACCATCAAGTTCAATTCATGCACAAGTACTTAGCAACATCCTGCCTCTTCTATACTTTTCTCCCCTCTTTTGTTACCAAGAAGACTAGCCTCTTCTATACTTTTCTCCCCTCTTTTGTTACGAAGAAGACTAATAGTTTTCCTAGGTATTTATTTTCAAGGTATCCTCATCCCTAACTATATGGAGTCTTTGTTTGACTTTGTGCTAGCTTGTTCCCTCACCTCCCACATCTTTGGGATTAGGTTTACACTTGTCCTCATTTACCCTGGTAGTTTTTATCCTTTTTCACTCTTCCATGGAATAAAGATTTACTCTTTTATAATTGAATTCTCTCATCAATTTGTCTCAAGTAAAATAAAATAAATTTAAAATAATATTTACACAAACATTTCTCATCATCAAATGTTTATGATGATATAATGTTAGCTTAGGTCTTTTCTCAATAGAATAACTCAAATTTAAAATTATTCAAATGTTTTAAATGGAGGAATATTAAACGAGACACCTAAGAGATCCTCCTGTGGACAAAGAACACAACAAATAAATATAAACATAGAAGAGAGTAATATTGTGTGTGCTGGAGGTGATGGTGGATAGAAACCATGCCATACCAATCTTGAACGGGCACATGCAGTCTCACAATAAAAAAATAAATGTACCCCAAACATAGAAAATTCTCAATATTCAAGAAGCCTAGGAAGTCTAGGAGAGCTACTTGACTCGGTAGCCCAGAGAATTGAAAAAATATAATATATTCCACAAGGGAGCACAAGAGAAGAGCTGATTTTTCTTGGGAAACATTCCTTGATGTTGCACAACACTCAATACAAAAATCACCAAATAAAACCACACATAGAGAAGGTCATTCTTAAACCAGAAAGGTCATTCACAGATCAAGTGATGACCTAGATTCCTTGGGAGTAGGACCATCTTCCTTTATGACACTACATCAATGCACAGATGATGCTCTTGTTGATTTCATTTTCGAGCAATAGTTAGAGACTATTAGATTGAAGAAGAGAGTAATTGAGCTTAAGGATGCACCAACTCCCACTCTTTGCAAATCCATTTACCATATTTCCAGCAGATAAATCTCTTGCAAGTACTCCCAAAACCTAAAATCCAATCACAAAAGTCCTTCAATTGTTGAGTGGAGTCAAAGGCTATGTTGGTAAAAACATTAACAAAATACTTGACATAATGAGACATGCATAAGAGGTCAATATCACTCTAAGTAATCTTTCAAAAAGGATTACAAATTTTACTGAACATTTGTGAAAATTTTTGGAGCATGATAAATCTTATTATCAAAATGAGGTAAGTGCTTTTTCCCATGAGTCACTAGTATTAATGAGTACCAAAGAATTCAGAAACAACTTGCCTCAAAGAAAAGAATAAGGAAAATAAAGGAAGGTTGATAAGAAAAAATAAATGTGTTGAAAGGTGCAATGACTTCTTACGAAAAGATCCATGGAAGAAGAGGAAACACTACTTTAAAAGAAATTACTATTGTTAATGAACTTGAGGGCCTATATTTTTTAGGAATTCAACCATAATCACCAAAGGAGAGCTTGATAGTGAGTTAGCCACAGTGAAAACCACATTGGCTAAATACTTCAATAGTCTCGATCAATTTGGTGATGAGGAAATGAAGCAATGGCTTGTTACATTTTTCAATAACAACGAACACCACTTCTTAGTCATCGACCAAGTCCAACTTGAATGCAAAGAAGTGGAGGAGATTATTTTCACTCTTTGAGTTAAGCAATCACACTAATCAATGGTTACATTGATGACTAGGTCAAGAAGGCCATGGAACAGATTTTCATCCCAGAATAAGCACCAAAGATAGTTCAATATTAGTCCAAATAAATAACTCCTATAAAGCCATATGCATACCTACAATAGAAAAACTAGAACAATAGACCCTTCCTTTTTCATAAGTAGTCAAGAAAACATTTCATCTTCTTTTTCTCTTATTTTCTTGCATCACTTGGTAATGTCTCAAAATTGCTTCTTCTATGTTTTTTAGAAACCTAACACCCATTTCTAACTATATCCCTTTCTTTTTTCGAGGTCTTTCTTCTATTTTATGGTCCTCAAGAGCCCCAATCCCAGTCCATTTGGGCAAATGCTTTCCCTTTTTACAGACCTTATTTAAAATACAATTGTGTATTTTTTGAACTTGCGTAAGAATTTTTTTAGCATTTACAAGAATTATTGAAAATACAATTGTATATTTTTTGACCTTGCTAGGGTATTGTTTTGGCATAAATAACTACTGATTTTCTAGAATTTCATTTTCAGACATAAGTTTCAATCATGGGTTCACTCTCTATCATTTTTCAATGAAATATCATGTTCGATGCATATGTAGACACTGGCTTTCATTCCGCCAACTGATGTTTTGACATCTATGCTATGGTTAGTAAATTTTGTAGCACTTTGTAAATACTCGATAAAATAGTGTTTGGTCATTTCTTAGACCTTTGTTTCCTTGTCTATATTATCTTAACCAATGTAGTCCATGTTGGACACATCGACTACACTGAGAGGGGGGGGTGAATAGTGTAGGTCTTTTTTTCCCAAAACTCCTTAGTTAACAATCACCATTAAATCATTAATCATTGTTTTCATTTATAACCAATCAAATGTCAACACATATCAACAACATATATCAGAAATATATCATCGACAAGTCATCAACACAAGGAACACAAATAAAACAAGATGTATGTAGAATTTTCTTTTTATTATGGACTACAATCCTTGGGGTTTTTCAGCAACAATTGAATAGATTACAACTCTACAAGAGCACCACCTATATAATGAAAGATTCATCTTACACCCTCAGTAGCAACTAATATGAGGAAAAAATCCTCAACAGATATCAATATGTACCATGAACAAGTGCATCAACCATGCACCAACCTGTGTCAAACAACCTGTAACCAACCTGTACCATAAACAAGTGCATCCAACCATATACCAAGTATATACTAATCATGTGTCAACAACTCATCAACAATGACTCATCAATATGCACCAACATCATCAACTGTACACCTCATGCATGTGCCTACTCATCAACTGTTTGTCTCAACCATGACTAGTTTTGGATTAGTCAACAACCATAACTTGAAATAATCATAACTGTGTACCTGTAATGAATAAAGACCTAAAACTGATACACGATGTTCTTCAGTGTGTTTAATGCAATTTCTCCAGGTGTCACTACTTGGAACCTCTCATAAAAAGAGTTATAGAAAAAATGGCATACCTTGTTGAATTCTGACTTATTTTAGAGAGCGTGCCCCACACAAAATATCTGTTGAATCAATATAAAACTATTAAAAAGAGTACTACAGCCTGTAATCAAACCAACACAATTTTTCTCACTGAATTTGGATCTGTTATGCAGAAGTTATGACGTTTTTACCTGAAACACTTGTTTTAGACTAGTTTCAGGACTAGCCACAAACCCTATTTTCCATGGAGTGTATCTCCAAAAATACAATGAACCAAAAGATGATTTTTTTACCACAGATACTTGGATATGTTTCCTCAATGGAATATCAATATCACGGTCTTAATCATTATAGAAAAAAAATTATTACGAAAATGGTGAGATGACCTGTAAATAACATACCTTAGAAAGCATCATGAAAAGAATTTATCCTCCCTTGAATTTTGGCCCTGTTTTATTAACCTTCCCTCTGAAGTTAGGCTTATATATCCTTTGTTTACCTCAGTCACCTATATATATATATATTCAATGTTCTCAAGTGTTCCACACCAAAAATGCTTAAGAAGCTCTCACAAGAAGCTCTCCACCAATACTCTAAAAGATATTCTCACAAGAAGCTCTTCATTGACCCACAAAAATGATGATCTACAAGAGACCATTGTTATATTATTTATACTTTCATCCTCTAGGTCACTTAACCCATTTTTAGGTCACTTAACCCATTTCTAGGTCACTTAACATATTTTCCTTGTTTTAGAGTTAACCACTTTCCATAAATAGAAAGTTTTCTAATACTTTATCATTTAAATATTCCTTCTTGTTTTTGTCACCTTACTTTGTCATTTCTTGATTTTGTAACTTCTCTTTATTATTTAAATAATCCACCTTGACTTTGTCACTTTACTTTATCATTTAAATAATATTAACCCATTTCTTGGTCACTTAACCTATTTTTCTTATTTTACGGTTAACCACTTTCCATAAATAGAAAGTTCTCCAATACTTTATCATTTAAATATTCCATCTTGATTTTGTCACCTTACTTTATCATTTCTTGACTTTGTCACTTCTCTTTATTATTTAAATAACCCTTCTTGACTTTGTCACTTTACTTTATCATTTAAATAATCATTTCTTATTTTAGGTTACTTTGACTTCTTTGACCTTAGGGGCTTCAAGCCTTCATGTGGGGGTCCTTCATCTTCATAAGGCCATAAATCGCAAACCATGAGGAATTATGTGACATTCTACATACCACAGGAAATGGCATGACAAGCACTATCCATCTAGGATAGTTTCACCAACAATTTCCTTGATCTTCATCTCATTATTCCACATAAAATCATGGGTACTCCAACCATTCTTCTAGGATAACTCAATCCGCAAAGTGTCTTCCCATGAGGGATTTCACCATAAGGGGACCACATTGGATTTCATCCATTTGTGCACCTTATAAATGATGATAAGACAATAATGAGAGCATGGGTCCTCCAACCATTCTTCTAGGATAACTCAATATGCAAAGTGTATTCCCTTGACGGATTTCACATTGATGTGATTGATGATTATTGATTGGAGTTCATCCATTTGTGCACCTTATCAATCATGATAAGACAATAATGAGTCATCTATACAAATTTCTAACAGAGCATCATATACTAATGAAACCACATCGATCCATCTTCATCATGTATCAATGCCAACTCATTGATCCATCTTCATCTATGCATTCTCATCAAGGACAATACATATTACATTACATCAATCATCAATCAATCAATCCTTTGGCATAAATCAATCACTTGACATAAATCAATGACATCAATCAATCACTTGACATAAATCAATGACATCAATCAATCAAACCATTGGCATCAATGACAACATGATCCAACAATCTCCCCCTTTTCCATTGATGGCAATACCAATATTGATGTCAATACCAATTATCAATTATTGATGTCAACATGTAGATAAGGCATGCTCTACATCAATAGTCAATGTGACTATGTCTCCCAATCAATAATCATCAATCACATCAAATGTGACTATCTCTCCCCCTTTGACATTAATGGAAAAGGGCCATTTTCCTCTTGGGGCTACTCCCCCTGTCTGAGTGCCTTTGATATTCCTCTGAATAATCTCTCCCCTTTTGAAAAAGGGATATCACTATGATGTAATGCTGAAAATACATCTAACATACTCCCCCTGTGACCATCGCTCCTCCTGGAATTATGCCTCTATGCTCTTTCTTCAAATATAGGGCTCTTTTATAGGTATGCATCTGATAAATATCTCCTCCTAGAATCATGGGAAGAATAATGACTCCCCCTATGGGTATGTCTCTTCTATATTCTCTGCGATATGACTAATATACTACCATATAACGATCCTTGGACCTATTCATGCATCAAACTCATGCTATACCAAGCATCATGAAGCAAAAGATATGTCAACAATGAAATAAAGAATCATGAGAAAACTATCAACCAAGCACATCATGTACATAAATGTGTTCTCATCATGCACAACACCTATGTACATCAACATCATGCAATGCACCAAAATATATCATCCATGGAATGTATCAATCATATGCCTCTATCAATATGTCAACATGTGCATCTACCAATATGGAAACCATGTGCATCCACCAATATGACAACCATGTGCATCTACCAATATGCCAACCATGTTCATCTACCAATATTCCAACCATGTGTCATATCACTCATGATATGTCTCCATCATGAACCAACTGCTACAATCATGTATCTTAAACAAATACCAATTGCTGTGTTGATCAAGTAGTACCAATGGTATAGTATCATCAAGCATATTCCATCTATGAGTGTTCCAAACATGTACACCACCATGCACCAATACCACAAAATGATGAATCCCATACATGTATGTCAAATCCTCCATAAAACATGTGTCAATCAACCTACTAGTAGGTGCCTCTACCAGTGTACTAGAAACATACCAGTCATGCATCAACTATAGATCATCAATTATGTACAACATGATCATCTCATCAACTCACTAACCACATGTCCCAATGTGTAGCCCATCCATATGCCAAATGCATGCATCAATCTTTTCAACAAGTAAGCTTCCAATACATCATCAAGATATATTAGATAACTAAAGTGGCATAACGTCATTGTTATAACCAACATTGTTCTTCAACATAAAATGCATCAATCCATACTCATGGGTTAGTGTCATGCATCCAAGATTTATTTTACATCATCACCTTACATAATCCAATATATAATTATGAAAACCTACAGCAAATAGTGTCAGAACCTGTAATAAACTATGTCAGACCCTGCATCACAGAGTTATACCATCACATCAAACTACAATCCCTGTGCATAGCCCTTTTCCTTAGGCTTCACCACATATATGTGGGTTGTTTCACAGACAACTTGCGTATGTATGCAACCTATACAAGGTCAACCTGCGTATGTACGTGAATAATACCACTATCACCCGCATATGCATTAGTAGATGACACATTTGAACTTCCCTTCAGTCTTTCATTCTGTTTTGGATGCTTTGTCTTCTTCACCCACTGTTGTAGATGTCCCTGCTCCTCAGAACTTGAGCTCTGAGCATCCATCTTTTCAAATATGTCTCCCTTTCTTACTTCATTCCTTCTTATAGCCATGCTATTTGAAGTCTTCATCATAGAATTTTTTCTTGTGTTCCAACACTCTTGGGATTTGTGGCCAAATCCACTACAGTTGTAGTATCTCATGGTGTTACAGTGAACAACAATGTGTCCTACTTTATCACATCTCCAACACCTTATGGTGTTATGAAATAATTATATCTTCTTTCATATGATATACATTCAAAATATTTGTGACCATATTCACTACATGAATAACAATGACCATGAAAAATACTTTCTTACCTTTTCTTTGGTGTCCCAAAGATAGGTTCTTGATGTATGCCTTGCTTTGTTCTTTTGAAATTTTTCTTGCCGTGTGTAGATGGTTGCTTTTCAACATTGTCTTCCTTCTTTGATGGACTTACCTCATGCTTCTTTGAGGTGCTTGCTTCAACATGTGTAGCTTCTTCTTTGTATCCAAATCCTAATTTATCAGATGGTGATCTTTGACTTTCCAAGATCTCATCCAAGATTTGTGAGCTATTCAAGAATTTTTTTGACTTCTCTACCTTCTTTATAAGGTCAAAAACTTTAGCTTCTAACTTCTCACATGACTCTTCCTTTTCATTAATTTGATTCTTCAAAAGTTCTTCTACCCTTCCGGCTTCTTCAATTTGGGTCTTGAGATGAATAATAGTTTCAAAACTTTTGCTAATATCATCATCTACCTTCATATCTTCTTTTTAATTCTTTAGTCTTGTGATCTCTTCTTCCTTTTCTTCTAATTGACTCTTATTTCTCTCTTATTGTTCCTTGACCATTCCCTTTCACTTCAATATGTGCCTTTGACTTCTCCTAAAAAACTTCTTAGTGTTATCCGAAAGATAGTTATAGTGTGTATAAAAATGATCACTTCTATATCTATATAAACCCTCTTCAACTTCTTTTTGAAGTTCTAATAAATCTTCTTTTATTATTTCCATGGGATAATTTCCATCAAACTTTACACAAACTATTTCTAGATCATCTTCTTTACTTGAGAAAAATTCAACATCATCACATTTTGAATCATTGCAATCAAGAGTCTTTGGAGATTCTATACCTTCATTTGAAATACTTTTTGGATCTTCCTTTGTGCTATCTTCACTTAAAATGTTTTCAATATCACATTTATAAATAATACAATCAAGGGTTTTTTGAAATTCTTTACCTTTGATAATCTTGATGGAGTGGTCTTCAATATCTTCCTTCTCCTTCTTTCTTTGATATGTCTACTCTAGCTTTAGCCATAGATCTTTGGAAAAGGTGCATTGTTCCATGCTTTATTTGATATGGCTTGAGAGTCCACTAAGAATGGTCTTAAGAGCCAATGCATCATTCTTTTTTCCTTCCCTTTGAGTTGCAAACTTTGACTTGTTCTTCAACGAAACTGATCCACCAATGGTTGCCTTCCAAATGGCTGCTCCCATTGTCTTCAAATACACTCTCATATCTATTCAACAAGTAGAATAGTTTTCCTCATCAAGGATTGGTATTTCATAATCCATTTGTGTGTCTATGGATCTCCTTCAAGCTTGTTAAGTCTTGTTGTTAAGGCGGGCTCTGATACCAATTTTTGGACACACCGACTACACTGAGTGGGGGGTGAATAGTGTAGGGATCTTTTTCCCAAAACTCCTTAGATAACAATCACCATTAACTCATTAATCATTGTTGTCATTTATAACCAATTAAATGTCATCACATATAAGAAACATATATCAACAATATATCATCAACAAGTCATCATCACAAGGAACAAAAATAACACAAGATGTATGCACAATTTGATTTTTATTACAGACTACAATCCTTGGGGTTTTTCAGCAACAACTGAATAGAGTAAAAATCTACAAGAGCACCATATCTATAAGGCAAGACTCCTATTACACCCTCAACACCAACTGAGATGAGGAAACAATCCTCAACAGATATCAATCTGTAATGTTCCTGACTTGGCTAGTCTAGGAAACGTTGCTAATGTGTGTGTAGGATCAAAGGTTTATAGCATATAAATGATCATACAAATAATAAACGCGACAAAGGATTGTAAATTTTGTATTATGATATCTCTGTGGATTACAAAAAGGCTGAATGCAGCTGAATAAATTGACAATACTCGACTAGATCAACAGACAAAGGATCTTAGCTAAAATACAAATAAGCAACTGTGGCTGAATAAAATAACAACACTCAGCTAGATCAAAAGACAAAAAAATCTTAGCCAGAATATAAATAAGCAACTAAAAGATAATACCCGAAATATGGGAGCACTGCGCAATCAATGAAGAATGATGGAAGACCTGGATGATCTTCCCAGTGACTAGGGTGTGTCTTTCAACATCGAAATCAGCCAGCTGGTGTCTTCCTCATGGAATACACTGAACTATCTCTCCTTAGATGCACCTCTTCTCCTTAATGACAAGTCATAATCTTCATAATGATGAATTAGGTCGTTGACCCTTCCTGTATAGCTTTCCAAAACCCTAAATCATGCTGAAACCCTAATTCATTGTTGACTTCCAAAACCCTAAATCACTGTTGAAACCCTAATTCATTGTTGACTTCTATTTTTAGCTTATAATGACTTAAAAGTACTTTTAACCCTTTTTAGATGAATGTCACTTTCTGAATATAACACCTGTGATTGGAGTGACCTCTAGTAACCCTGTTTACCCCTCTTTGGCCGTAGCTATAGTCTAATGGGGAAGTTTAGACCACTAAGCCTCCTCTCTGGAGCTCCTATTTGGAAAGGGAAATTATAGTCCTCCCTCCACAAAATTGCTTGTCCTCAAGCAATACCAATCTAGGGTGCTGCAACACCTTCTCTCTCTCCCAAGTAGCCTCTACTGGAATCCCTCTCCATCTGATCAAACACTCTCTGATGACACTTCTCCTCAATTTCAGCTCCCGAAACTCCAAAACCTCCTCCAGAACTAACTCCAACTGTCCCTCCTCATCCAACGGGGGAAGCTCCTATGATGTGCTAATGAATTGTCGCACTTCCTTTTTTAGGAAAGACACGTGGAACACGTTATGAATCTTGCTCCCCTATGGAAGCTCTAGCTCGTAACCAACCTCGCCTAGTCAACGCATGATCCTATAAGGACCATAAAATCTAGGCTTGAGCTTCTCAGCCCCACTCTTCTTCAGAGATGATTGTTTGTAGGGTTGGAGTCTCAAGAAAACCAAATCTCCAACCTCAAAGTTGTGCTCTATCCTGTGCCTGTCCACACTTATCTTTTGTCAGTTTTGCGTCGTCTGCAGGTTCTCTTTCAACAACTTGAGAATATCCTGACTCTCTATGATCCAATCCTTGGCCTTGGGAGCTCTGCTCTCCCCGAAAACCAAGTCTACCAAAGTGGGAGCATCATATCCATACAATGCTCGGAAGGGTGTCATACAAATGGACATGTGGAAGGTGGTGTTGTAGCAATGTTCTCCCAAATGTAACCACTTTACCCACATTCTTTGTTGTCCTCCTACATAGTTCCTCAAATACCCTTCAACCCACTTGTTGACAATATCAGTCTACCCATCTGTCTGAGGGTGATAGATGGTGTTAGGTGTCAACTTTTTCCCCACCAACCGAAACAAATCTCTCCAAAATGTCCCTATGAACCGATTGTCCCTCTCACTGACGATGTTCTTCGACAACCCATGAAGTCTGAAGACATCCCTGAAGAAACGATCGGCTACCTGAACTGCATTGTACTCTGTCGGTATGGCATAGAAGTGAGCAAACTTTTTCAATCTGTCGACCACTACATAGATACATTCCTTACCCTAGACCTTGGGTAGACCTGTGATGAAGTCCATAGATATACTCTCCCAATTTCTACTCTGGAATGGATAGTGGCTAAAGTAGCCCTGCTGGAAGAGCATGCTTTGACTTGCTCTTCTGGAAAGTCACACACTCACTGAAGTGTCTCATAACGTCTTGTTTGAGTGCCTTCCAAGAGAACTTCTCTCTGATCTGTCTGTAGGTTTTGAAAAACCCCTGATGGCCTGCTAGAGGTGAATCATGAACTGCGGTGAGGATCTTCTTCTTAAGCCCTGAATCTGGCACCAAGTAGACTCTATCCTTGAAAAATATGACATCGTCAATGACCCTATACCGGTCATCCTGTATCTTCCCATCCATCACCTCACAAGTGAACTTGTTCTTGGAATATTCCACTAACAAGTGGGATTTCCAATCTGCTAAAATCTCCATCAAAGAACATGCTGCAGGTCTCCTCGATAGTGCATCAGCCACAATGTTCTTCTTCCCCTTGACATACTCTATGTCAAATTCAAATTCCTATACCTTCGTCACCCATTTATGTTGGCGCTCACTGAGGTCCTTCTGCTCAAGGAAATACTTCAAACTGTTGTGATCGGTCTTGACCACAAATATGCTACCCACCAAATATTGTCTGAACTTGGTCAAGGCATGCATGATTTCCAACATTTCCTTGTCATAAATGGAGTACAACCTCTCAGGTTGACTAAGCTTCCATCTCTCGAATATAGTGGGGTGTCCTCCCTGCATCAAAACTACACCGATCCCTTCGCCGGATGCATCACACTCTAGTACAAATGGCAAGGTGAAGTCTAGTAGTGACAACACTAGACAAGTGCCCATGATTTCCTTCATGCGATCAAAGGCTTCCTGTGTTTTCTTGGTCCATATGAAGGCCCCAAGCTTGGTAATATCTATCAGTGGTGCTCCAAGCTGAGAAAAACCCCGGACAAACCACCTGTAATAGCTACATAGACCGAAGAAGCTCCTCAATTCTGTCACGTTCTTGGGCGTCAGCCAATCCAGAATGGCCCTAATCTTCTCTTGGTGCACATGTACCCCCTATGCATTGATGATGTGGCCTAATTAAAGCATCTCTATCATACCGAACTCACACTTGGAATCTTTGGCATATAATGACTATGCCTCCATGATGCTCAATACCTCATCCAGGTGCCTCATATGCTCTTACCATGACTGGCTATAGATCAAGATGTCGTCGAAGAAAACCAAGACTAATTTCCTTAATTGATCCCTGAATATATGGTTCATGCAAGAGTGCATTGGTTAGGCCAAATGACATAACCAAGAACTTGAAGTGTCCAAAATGACATCGAAATGTCGTCTTCTCTATGTCCTTCTCTCGGATGCTAATCGGATGATATCCAGAGCGTAGATCATTTTTTGAGAAGAAAACTGCCCCATGCAGTTCATCCATCAACTCGTCAATGCATGGGATAGGGTACTGGTTCTTGATGGTTTTCCTGTTCAAGGCTATAATCAATTCACATCCTCATGCTGCCATCCTTCTTCAGAACTAAGACAACTGAAGAAGCAAATGGGTTGTTGCTTGGTCTGATGTGTCCCATTGCCCAACAATTCCTTGATTTCCTTCTCTATCTCATCCTTAAACCTCCTATGATGATGATAGGAGGGGATGATCATAGGTTTGGCCCCCTCCTCCAACTCAATGGTGTGCTCAAACCCCCTGTCAGGTGGTCTCCCTGGTGGAATTTCCTCAAAGACCTGCTGATGTCGTCCCATAAAATTCTTGATCTTTGTGTGGTATTGTTGTCGACCTTTTGAATCCTTCTAAGTAGTGATTAAGCATTCTGCAGCATATGATACCTCCCCATGTCTAAATATCCTCTCCATCCTCTTGGATGAAACTGTCATGGGTTCTCCTGTCGACATGCCTCTTAGAAAAACCTTCTTTCCATCCTGATCTCTAAATCCCATTTCCAAGGTTTGGTAGTTGGTAGTGATTTTTCCCAAGGTAATCATCCACTGAACTCCTAACACCACATCTGTGTCTAAGAGGTCAACCACATAAAACATGTCTCTCACTGTGTAGTTGCGAAACCTCATCTCTAAGTTTGGAACTCTGTCTAGACACTCCATTGTGTGGCCATCTGCTATCGCAACATCAAAGCCCTCAAACTCCTCTGTTTGAAGTGCCCGTCTCGATACCAGTGAAGCGTCAATGAATTTGTGGGTCACCCCACCATCTATCAGGGAAATTTCCCATTGCCCCTGAATAATCCCTCTGATACAGAGGGTATCATACCTGGGAACACCAGAAAGGGTCACTATGACACCTCCCTTTGTTGGTTTCCTCCTGTTAGACTGTTCTGGCAGTTGCGGGACTAATGGAGGATGGGATCCTACCGGTGTCGGTGGTCTACGGGGAGGTTGATCCTCTATTGGTGATGAATCCTCCTCTGAACTAGTGGATCCACTGTCCTGCTCCTCCTCCTCACTGTCCACGTTGTCTGCTGCTACCTCAATATAATGAATCTCTCCCTTGCCCATGCACCTGTGGCCTAGGACCCAAGGATCTCTACAGCTGAAGCAAAGCTTCTTCCTCATAAGCTCTCTCCTAGTCTCATCATCCAACTTCTCCTTGCCCTTCCATTCTCTCTGGAATGGATTCTTGTCTTGATCCCTCTGGGGCACAAATGGTTTGGAGAAATTTTTAGTCTTTGGCACTGAGTCTGCCAGATATCAATTGTGAAGGATGGCATCCTACAAAGTGGGAAGCATGTATGCCTTCACCCATCCTCTCAAAGGATCTGTGATTCCTTCTATGAATAGCATGATCAACCTGGGCTCTGATATATCTATCACCGCCACGGCTACCCGCTGAAACTCTGTAATGAATGCCTCTGATGTGCTTGTTTGTCTCAAATGGGCTAGATCCCTGAAGTGTATCTCAGGATCCTTCCTGTCAAACCTGTCCATGAGCCTACCTGTAAACTCCCTATAAGAGGTGATGCGACTGTGACCCAATGTCACCAGTCCATGATACCACCACTTGTGTGCCTCACCCTCTAAGTGTAAGGTCACAGAACTAATGGCCTATGTCTCGGTCATCTGGTTGAGCTTGTAATATGTGTCTAGCTTCTGTACCCAAGCTCTGGCAGTGTATTTGGACGATCTTTCGAAAGAAGGGATGGTGAGTTTCCCAACTTTTCGGATGAAATTGAGGTTATTCCCCTGCTGTTGTTGTGGTCCTCCCCTCTATAGCTCTCTAGGGCAGTTCCTGAGTCTGAATCCATAGTACTTGACTAAGGTCATGTCCTGATGGAAGTCATGACCCAATGTTGTGTACTCCCTCCTATACTCTGCAATGTCGTCAGCATGAGTGGGTGGCCTCTGTGCTATCAGTGGTTGTGCTGCTAATGGGGGTGCCCTCTAGAAACTGCAAAACAAGGGTCTGGGAATCCTACTCGTAGAGGTGTATGTGCGAGAGGGTGACTGGGGTATACTATGTGCTCCCGAGTTCCCATGTGTTGCATGTGGGACTTGTGTATCTGGGGTACCCACTCTAGCCAATCTATCAACCATCTGTTTCGAGGACTGAGACATGGTCCGTTGACTAGCTAACATACCATTGATAACCTGCATGAAACTTGTCTCTCAATCTACGGGGTCCTTGCCACTGCCCTCTGGTTCCTCATATTTTTCTCCTAGTATCCTCTCTGCCTCATGCTTAGCCTCACGCTCTTCCCTTCTCTCTGCTTCTCTGTGCACCTCTTCCTCTTCCTTTTATCTAGGAGGAAAAGGGGGGAAATCAGGCCTATGCCTTCTTTCCTGATGCCTGTTGTAAGTGACATATTCGTCACCTACATGTTCACGGCCCTCTGGGTCTTCTTCTGCACTCATTATCTTTAGTCACAAGATGGTAGGACTAAAGATTTGATACCACTGTAATGTTCCTGACTTGGCTAGTCTAGGAAACACTGCTAATGTGTGTGTAGGATCAAAGGTTTACAGCATATAAATGATCATACAAATAATAAACACAACAAAGCACTGCAAAGTTTGTATTATGATATCTCTGTGGATTACAAAAAGGCCGAATGCGGCTGAATAAATTGACAATACTTGACTAGATCAACAGACAATGGATCTTAGCCAGAATACAAATAAGCAACTGTGGATGAATAAAATAACAACACTTGGCTAGATCAAAAGACAAAATGATCTTAGTCAGAATATAAATAAGCAACTAAAAGATAATACTCGGAATATGGGAGCACTGCAGAATCAATGAAGAATGATGGAAGCCCTGGATGATCTTCCCGGTGACTAGGGTGTGTCTTTCAACACTGAAATCATCCAACTGGTGTCTTCCTCATGGAATACACTGAACTATCTCTCCAAAGATGTGCCTCTTCTCCTCAATGACAAGTCATAATATGCATAATGATGAATTAGGTCGCTGACCCTTCCTTTATAGCTTTCCAAAACTATAAATCATGTTGAAACCCTAATTCACTGTTGACTTCCAAAACCCTAAATCACTGTTGAAACCCTAATTCACTATTGACTTCTATTTTTAGCTCATAATGACTTAAAAGCGCTTTTAACCCTTTTTAGCTCAATGTCACTTTCCGAATATAACACCTGTGACTGGAGTGACCTCCAGTAACCCTGTTTACCCCTCTTTGGCCCTAGCTATAGTCTAACGGGGTATTTTATACCATTAAGCCTCCTCTCTGGAGCTCTTATTTGGAAAGGGACATTACACAATCTCTACCATAAACAAGTGCATCAACCATACACCAACCTGAAATCAACCTATACCATAAACAAGTGCATCCAAACATATAACAAGTATATACCAATCATGTGTCAAATACTCATCAACAATGACTCATCAATATGTACCAACATCATCAACTATACACCTCATGTATGTGCCAACTCATCAACTGCTTGTCTCAACCATGACTAGTTTTGATTTAGTTAACAACCCTAACTTGAAATAATCATAACTTTGTACTTGTAATGAATAAACATATGAAATTGATACACAATGTTCTTCAGTTGTTTTTTTTCAATTCCTCCAGTTGTCACTACTTGTAACCTCTTAGAAAAGGAGTTATACCAAAAATGGCATGCCTTGCTGAACTATGGCTTATTCTAGAGAGCAACCTTGTAGAGCGTGCCCTGCACGGAATATTTTTTGAATTGATATGAAACTATTAAAAAACATACTACATACTATAATCTAACCAACACAATTGATATCACTCAATTTGGATCTGTTATGAAGAATTTATGGTGTTTTTACCTGAAACACTTGTTTTAGACTAGTTTCAGGACTAGCCACAAACCCTATTTTCCATGGAGTGTATCTCCAAAAATACAATGACCCAAAAGATGATATTTTTACCATGGATATTTGGATATGTTTCCTCAATTTCATATAAATCGCACGGTCTGAATAATTATAGAAAAAAATCTATTACGAAAATGGTGAGATGACCTGTAAATAACATACCTTAGAAAGCATCATGAAAAGAATTTATCCTCCCTTGAATTTTGGCCCTATTTTCTTCAGCTTCCCTCTGAAATTTGGCTTAGATATCCTTTGGTTACCTCATTCACCTATATATATTCAATATGCTCAAGTGTTCCACATAAAAAATGCTCAAGAAGCCCTCCACGAATACTCCAAAAGATATTCTCACAAGAAGCTCTCCATTGATCCACAAAAAGGATGATTTACAAGAGACCATTGTTATCTTATATATACTTTCATCCTCTAGGTCACTTAACCCATTTTTAGGTCACTTAACCCATTTCTAGGTCACTTAACCTATTTTCCATTTTTTAGGGTTAACCACTTTCCATAAACAGAAAGTTCTCCAATACTTTATCATTTAAATATTCCTTTTTTATTTTCTCACCTTACTTTATCATTTCTTGATTTTGTCACTTCTCTTTATTATTTAAATAATCCACCTTAACTTTGTCACTTTACTTTATCATCTAAATAATATTAACCCATTTCTACGCCACTTAACTTATTTTCCTTATTTTAGGGTTAATCACTTTCCATAAATAGAAATTTCTCCAATACTTTATCATTTAAATATTCCTTCTTGATTTTGTCACCTTACTTTATCATTTCTTGATTTTGTCACTTCTCTTTATTATTTAAATAACCCTTCTTGACTTTGTCACTTTACTTTATGATTTAAATAATGATTTCTTCTTTTATGTCACTTTGACTTCTTTGACCTTGGGGGCTTTAAGCCTTCATGTGGGGGTCCTTCATCTTCGTAAGGCCATAACTCTCAAACCATGAGGAGTTATGTGACATTCCACATACCACCAGAAATGGCATGACAAGCACTATCCATCTAGGATAGTTTCACCAACAATTTCCTTGATCTTCATCTCATTATTCCACATACAAGCATGGTTCCTCCAACCATTCTTCTAGGATAACTCAATCCACAAAGCGTCTTCCCATGAGGGCTTTCACCATAAGGGGAACACTTTGGATTTCATCCATTTGTGCACCTTATCAATCATGATAAGACAATAATGAGAGCGTAGGTCCTCCAACTATTCTTCTAGGATAACCCAATCCGCAGAGCGTCTTCCTGTGAGGGATTTCACCATAAGGGGGCCACTTTGCAGTTCATCCAATTGTGCACCTTATCAATCATGATAAGACAATAATGATTCATCTATACATATTTCCAACAGTGCATCATATACCAATGAAACCACATCAATCCATCTTCATCATGTATCAATGACAACTCATTGATCCATCTTCATCTATGCATTCTCATCAAGGACAATGCATATTACATTACATCAATCATAAATCAATCAATCCTTTGGCATCAATCAATCACTTGACATCAATCAATCAAACCATTAGCATCAATGACAACATGATACAACAGTCCATTGTCAGGTATTGTTTTAATTATGAACATCATCAAAATTTATGGTTTTGTATTTGATTGTTTTAAGTTCAAAGTCTTTATCATTTTTCAATGAAATATTGTGTTATGTGCATACGTAGCAATGGAATTTCATTTTGCAAAATGAGATTTTTGCATATGTGTAATGATTAACAAATTTTGTATCATATTGTAAAAAATAAATAATATATTTTCAGGTCCTTTCTCAACCCTTTCTTTCCTTATCTATGTTTACTTAAACAAGATGTTCCATTTTCAAGTTTTTTTTTAATTCTAACTATGATCAAAATTTATAGTTCTGGATTTAAATGTTTTAAGTTCAAAGTTTCATAATTGCTCTACTTTTGGACTGTCCATCTCTTCAATTATATGTAGATGGTCTTCTTTGAATTTATTCAAAGAAGCAGGTGTACCAGTAACCAGTTTGTGATATCCTATTATCAATTTCAATGTTCTGCACAAGGAACCTTTGTCGTCTAGAAAACTCTACCCTATTTTTTTTTTTGCAATACCAAAGTTGTGTACACTTTAGATTGTTTCTCACACATCATAAAATCCACGAACTTTTCATTATTCCCTCCACAACTCCACTTCGATACATTTTACATTGCTTCATTTGTATATTTACCTCTAAATATTCATTTTACTAAGTTATATTCTAGATGTTTTTAATTGTTTTTTATAATAAACGTTGTTACTTAAAATAAATTCAATTCAACAATATTTTTAAGTTAAACATATGCATAGAAGCTTTTTGTTTACTTTATATACCTACTTTTTATAATAAACATTGTCACTTAAAATAAATACAAGTATCCAAAGTAAGTGCTGCAAAATTAGAAAATGAGATTATCATAAATCAGTCAGTTATCATGCAAATTACCTCCGTGGTCAGAATCAGTGTTATTGAACTATTGGAAGTACGGAGTCACAAATTGCAGGAAAGAAGGACGATGGGTGATATGAATCAACAACAAAAGGGTTCAAACTATATTTTGTTGCCTATACAATGCATATGGGTGTGTGAACAATAAGTGTGCGTCGAATATATATCTCTGCCAAAGATATATGTTGAACAATTCACTTATTTACAAACTTTCTTTGACATTGAACAATTTATCTTATTTTCCTATTTTTACAAAATTTTATACAAAATGTTTTCCCTACAAAGACTTCAAAATGTTTAAAAATGAAATTTCCATAAATGAGTCGATTATCAAGAAAATTACATTACTGGTCTAAATATGTGCAATGGAACTATTGGAGGTGGAGAATTGTGAAGTGTGGGAGTGTAGGAGGATGACTATTATGAATTATCTACACAAAGGTTCAAATTACACTAGATCTTGTCTTTGCAGAGGAAATATTTGTCAGGACGATGTCTCTATTCCCAACAAATATATGTCTGGTAGATATGTATGTTTAACAATACTTTTTTAGCTAAGAAGATGCATAAAAACATTTTGTAAACTATTAAAAGTGTGGAACTGTGAAGCACAGGCATGCAGGAGGATGAGTGATATCAATTATCCACATAAGGATTCAAACTAGACTAAGTCTTGATTATGCGAAGGATATACCTATGTGTATGTGCAGGGAATATGTGTTGCTTTCCACAATTCTAATGTGTGCATACTTTGCATTAGTTTTTTCCGATCCTGATCTCCAAACAATTTACATTGTTTCCCACGTATGCTAACCTGCCCATTGAACATTTCACTTATTAATCCCTACTACAAGCCTAGGACTATAGCAATTAGTTTTGCGTTGACCATGACTTTTTTTGCTTTGACCCAAAGTTTCTCTCTTTTTCCCATAGTTTAAATTTGTTACAAGTGATCAACTTTTTGTTCTTGGCTTCTAATTGGTCCTTCAAAACAAGATCTTATTGTGGGGACAATGACAATAATTTAATAAGCAATTTAATTCCACACATTTAGCAGATGGTTGGAACATGCTCAGGTATGGGTGCAGAACTAGTGCATGTAAACATGCTCATGTATGGGTGCGGAACTAGTGCATGTACGAGTGTGGAATCACTGCATGTACACGTCTCAAAGTGGTGCATATACAAGTCTCAAAGTTTTGATACCATATGGGTTTCCAAAGCTTAAATTTGTGGTCCAAACAATTTGTTTTCTATTTTATTGTTGATTTTTTATATTTGTAAATTAAAAAAAATTAAAAAATATTTTTTACACCAAACATATATGTGGATTATATGTTTTTGGTCAATATGTATAATGAAATTTTATTAAATTAATAATTAAAATCTATTTTTAATATATGTGGAGATGCAAACTACATGTGTGTTTAGTATTGATTCTCGTCTATTCTAGCCTCCAAACATTTTACATTACTTCCATCATACCCTAACATCCCATTGAAGACTTCACTTATTTAAATTTCTTAGGACATATGTTAATCTTCTCATTGAACACTTGATTTATTTACCAAGTTTTACTCCACATTAAACACTTTACCTTTTTTCTTATTTTTACAAACTTTTATGCTAAATTATTTTATGCCAAACACTTTACATTGTTTCTCACATATGCTAACCTCCCCATTAAACATTTCACTTATTTACTAAGTTTTACTCCACATTGAATATTTTTCATTTTTGTTTATTTTTATAAAGTTTTATGCGAATTATTTTTACCATGGCATAAACAATAATGTTATTTTATTTTATATATAAATTATCTCTTAACAAAAACTATTCATTATCTATGTATCTAATTATATATAACATATATTTCCTAATAAGAATTGCAGCCTTTGTTTAGTTTACATATTCTCACATAGTCCAATACATATAAAGATAAGAGACATTACTTTAATTTTAATCTAAATTTAAGAAGTTTTAACACTATTTCATAAGTATTAGTTTCATCAATTTGTAAAATTGTAAAATGGCATACTATGTAAAATCCTTAATAGTTAGAAATAAATAATTATTAAAATTGAAAATCTTTATTATAAAATAAATTTATATAATATTAATTGCAATATATATTTATAAAAATAAGTTTAATATTTATTTTTATAGATTATTATTTTTATATAATAATTAATATAAACTTCAAATCTATATCTTATCTCTTTTTTAAGAGGTCACAAGTTCAAATTCAGAGGGGGTAGAGTAGGGTATGTATACCTCGTAGATTTAACAATCAAACTGTTGGGTGGAGAAAGGTCCCTTGTCCCACAAACAAATGGGTCTCATACACCAATTTGATGTGACTTGGTAATGACTTTAAAAATAGATTATTATTATTATTATTATTATTATTATTATTATTATTATATTCTTCCATTTTACCAACCAACTAAATAGATATATAAATCTTATGAAATAAATAAACAAAATTCTTAAATATGTTTTTTCTTACATCTTTTTAAATAAATATTTAATCATTTAAATTATTTTTATAATAACTTAAAATAAATTTAACATTCAAATATCATTAAATATCCTATAACAAATTTTACTTACCAAGGTGAACATATAATAATAGAAACCTGTTTGTAAAATATTGTAAAGACACTTTGGAGGAAAAAACATGTTAGAAAAAATAGCTTTAAAAACATTTTTCAATTACCTTCACTTTAGCATATTTTTCTTGTTGTCAAAACCGATTTCAAAAGTAGTAGTACATCAGTTAACTTGTGGCTAATGAACATCGATGCGGATTCTACTCACTCTTTCTCTCCATCGTTATTATGAGTCAAACAACACTTGGTTGGTGAGATGGGTTATGAAATCTATGTGATATAGAAAAACAAGTTATGAAATCTAAACCGATGGCTAAGAGATCTCAGGTCTAAATAGAAGAGAATAGGTTTGGTTTATTAATTTTTTAATTCAGTAAAGTTAATCATTTTTTATTAATTTTTTTTTTATAAAAGTAATAAATTTTTTATTGAAAGTAATAATTTAGCCGTCAAAATCACCAGGGGATGCCTGAGCCACACCAACCCTTAACATGGTTGGATTTGGTTTCGAACCGGTGACTTTAACATCACGGAGTGGCTTAACAACACACTCCGTCACCGACTGTCCTACACCTCGGGAACTTATTGAAAGTAATAATTTTAGTTAATTAATAAAAATATAAATTTATTAAAATTATTAAATTATCATATTTTTAAATTATTCAAATTTAAAAATATAAATTTATGGAAATTGAACTTTGCCTAGTTGAACAAAAAAAATTGACAAGTTGGGTTGGTAAATTTTCTAACTCACTCCACGGGGACAAGTGATATATGGCCCCAATGGAAATAAGATTTTGCACTTTTCTTGGGGTCTCGAATGCACTTAGTAGGCTCATCAATAGTACTCACTCCAAAGAATATACCAAAGGATAGAAGTTTGTTAGCTTGTTTTTTTAAACGGTATCTATATCTAAACACATCGCAACTTGTGTGAAATAAAGTCATGTAGATTCTTTCATCTGCTCAATTAATTCTAGGTATTTGCTGGGCCACCTCAATCCTATAAATTGACAAATCTCTGTATTCCAATCAAGTGAAGATAAATAGGTCACCTCGTTTCATGTGGGCCACCTCAATCCAATAAATTGACAAATCTCTATTCCAATCAAGTGAAGATAAATAGGTCACCTCTTTTCATGTAGAAGGTTTGGTTTTGTAGTGTGTCTTATGTCTTTTTCACATGGTATCTGAGCAGGCGCTTCCTGCCCTCTTGTTTTCTGAGCAGGTGTATGCATTTCCTGTTTTTTCGTTTCTGGCGTGGGTGGATTGTCGTTGCCATTGGCAGTCTCTCCCTCCTTTTCGATCGCATGGGGTTTGGGGATTCCGGCCGATTCAAGTTTTCCTTTGGCGCATTTGGCTTTCTTTCTCCCCTTTCCCTCTATCCTCTTCCTTGCATTTTGGCTCGACGTCAACGCCCATTGCACTGGAGGACTTGTGTTTGAATCCAACGATTCATTTCTCAATCCTTTAGTTGCTTCCCAAACAACAACCCGACGGTCTGCAGCTTCAATCAAGTATTCAGTGGCGCTAACCTTGACGACAAGCCAGACCCCTGTACTGCTCGGGCATGCAAAAAATTGATCTGGGGTGCTGCTGCAGATTCACTCATTAAGGTTGGTGCCAATCCACAGTAAATAGGAGTCTCTGATATCAAACCCGAGACTAGAGTCTCTACGGCCGTAAAATTTCCCTTGACCTCCGCTCGCTAGACCCGATCTCAAATCTGGGATATCCAAACTTCCCAATGCTTTGACAGGGTCAGTGCCTCCAGAAGTGGAAGGAATGCAGATGGATCAAGTCATAGATCTCTACAGGTTTTTTCGGCATCAGTAACGTGCGAAACCTAACCCATCTAGTTGGGCTCGCGGCTCCAGGCCCCGCGGGGGAGGGATCTCAGAAGAAAGTCTAGAGGCATATTGATGGAGGAGGTGGTGTAGATGAATTTGGAGAGGCGATATCCCCACTCTGTTGGCCCCTTTGTTAATCTAATATTATCGAAGAAACGAGGGCCACCGTATCTGCAGCTGCCGGTGTATTTGGAGCGGCCGTTGCTGATGAATGCATCGTAGGTTGCCTCAGAATGGTGTTTGCATGTGATCTATGACCACAGACTAATTTTCAAGATAATTGTTTTCATATATGAATGAGTGAATGTACCTCCTCTCTAGACAAATCGTGAATTGACAATAAGGAGTTGTTGATCATTAATGGCGATGTCGATGCCATTGTTCGTGAATTTCTATGTGACATTTCCTTCAAATTTGGATGTGAAACGTGAAGTTGCGAAGGTCGCAGATTTGGCATAGGTGTACAATATTGGAGATTCAGCGTATATCGCTTCTTTGTGAGGTTCACACGCCAGCTCTCATATTGTATTGTAATGCCCATACATTTTATTTAATCATCATTAAGTCTCATAAACATTTTTATGAAATAAACTGAAACAATAACTTTCAAGCATAATATTGATTTTTATAACAGAAACTTTAGTAGGTTAGATTTATCATTAAATACTGAATTCATGGCAGAAAGAAATAAATACATAACTTGACAAAGTACCTGGTTCTGATGCTAATTTATGTTGCCTGTTGCTTTGCTGCACAGTCCAGTCCTGCCACAGGCACAGAAAATAACTGCCCAAAACTAATATCCACCCTTCCAACTAGGAAAACGACCTAGCTCCAGGATATCTACGGATATCCTGGCCCCCGTGCCCAAAACCTCTAGCAACTCGGTGTCTCCCTGATCAATATGTCACAACCTATAAATCTCGTGCCTCAATCTCAGCACACCCGGCACAGCAAAGCTCTCGCTTTCTGTCGATAGCAAAACAACAATTCGTAGCATCCATTCCTCCTCCTGCCGAATGGTGCGCACATCCCCCTCTTCCCCCCCCCCTTATTCCTCCCGACCGACTCACGCACTTACTCCACAACCACCCTCTGTCCCCCGTCCTTCATCATGAATTACTGTTTTATCTCCTCGGGATTCATGGCTTTCCCTCACTACATACGCCACCATTTTATATCATTTTCATTGATCTTTTAAATTATAATTCTCGGGTCATTAAATGTGGTCTGTAGTTAGAGTATTACTTAGTTAATCACAATCATTTCTTTTAATTAATTTTGCTTTATAATCTTTAAGCATGTATCCAATTAGGGTCGTTACACATATCTGAAGGATTCATGGCTCTTTGGTCTGTTTCAGCTTGTCCTTTGATCATTTTGTGCAGGCGACAGTTTGTGACCTCAGCGGGTGCCTTATTACATTGATTCATTGGTTAGGTATTAATGAAGAGATCAAGGCTTTATTAGCTCAACTTTGCATGTGAAGGAGTTTTATGTTTTTGGAGGTTCATGGCATAATTGTTTTCCACTTTATTATATTTTGGAGTTTATTGAAAGTATTTTTGCCTTAAGTTTTAAGGCACCCTCCATTATTTTTTTTTTTGAGACTTTGAGAACAACATTTAACTCTCTTTCGAATGATTGGTTGCATGTCACATTTGAAGGCTTTTTGAGATTCTTATATTTTCTCATGGGATAGATAAATTATGAGAATTGATTCCTCACTTGTACATGGGTACCTAACATGGTCTTGTTTTTCGGGACCCATATCGAGAATTGTTTTCTATGATGGCTATTTATGGTACCTCTTGTTCTTCACCTTTAAGTAGTGGATTCTGTTCCACTCGTGCAAATAGTTTTAGGACTGTAACCAAACACTTATTTCCATGCAGTGCTTGTTTTTCATCTTTGTCGCCTTTAGCTTGTGCTCCATACTTTAGGCATCAGTTGTGACATCTATTGCCATCATCCTTTCCACTCGGTTCAACATTGTGGGGGGATGTTGTGCAATGCTTCCTCGGGTGATTCTTCATGCTTTTTTGTTCAATGTCAACTATTTTTAAGAGTGAGCTTCCTCGGGTGATTCTTCATGCTTCACCATTTTTGTTCGAGGTCAACTATTTTTAAGAGTGAGCTTCCTCCTGTGATTCTTCATGCTTCACCATTTTTGTTTGACGTCAACTATTTTTAATATTTCTAAGAGGCTCACTCTTAAAAATAGTTTACCTCGAAAAAAAATGGTGAAGCATGAAGAATCACCCGAGGAAGCATTGCACAACATCCCCCCACAATGATGAAAACGATGAAGGCAATGGATGTCACAACTGATGACTTAAGTATGGAGTACGACCTAAAGGTGAAAAAGATGAAAAACAACCTAAGCAAGAAAAACTCCAAAGTGGTGAGCTCGAGGGGACTATGAAACACTCTTAAAAGTAGTTGACGTCGAAAAAAAACAGTGAAGCATGAAGAGTCACCTGAGGAAGCATTGCACAACATCCTTGCACAATATTGAAGTAAGTGGAAAAGATGACAGAGATGGATGTCACAACTAATGATTAATGTATGTAGTATAAGCTAAAGGCAACAAAGATGCAAAACGACCAAAGAAAGAGACACTCCAAAGTGTTGATCTCTAGGAGACTGTGAAACAAGGTAGTACATGGAGATAAGTCCTTGGCTACACTTCTAAAACTATATGCACTAGTGACACATGATCCACTACTCAAAGGTGTAGAGCAAGAGGTACCATTAATAATCATCATGGAAAATAATAATCGATATGGGTCTCGAAAAACAAGAAAATGTTAAGTACACATGCACAACTAAGGAATCAATACCCACAATTTATTGAACCCGTGAGAAAAGACAAGAATCTCAAAAAGGCGTCAAATGTTGTGTGCAATGAATCGTTGGGAAGAGAGTGAAATGTTGTTCTCAATGTTTCAAACAAGAATGGAGATTTACTTAGGAGTTAAATAAAAATACTTCCGATAACCTTCAAAATACAATAAAGTGGAAAACAATTATGCCATGAACCTCCAAAAATAGAAAACTCCTTCACATGCAAAGCCAAGTGAATAAATAATTGATTTCTTCATTAATACCCAACCAATGAATCAATGCAATAGGCCACCCACAAGAGCTAAAGGCTGAGGTCAAAAACTATCCCTTGCACAAAATTATCAAAGGCCAAGATGAAACATACCAAAGAGCCATGAATCCTTCAGATCTGAGAGCTTGTGTATGAACCTGTAACAAAGCAAAAATGTGTGTTACCTCTCAAGGTTGGTCAGCAGACTAGATGTATGCAAAGAGTGCTTTTTTTCATGGGGATTTACAAGAGGAAATATACATGGAGAAACCTCCTGGTTTTGTGCAAGAATCTTCTCTTGTATGCACGCTTTGACATTCAGTGTATCGTCTCAAAGAAGCTACCCGAGCTTGGTATAAGAAGATGGACAATTTTCTGATCACTTTAAGGTTTCAACATTGTCATTATGATCCTACTCTTTACACTATAAGACATGGCAATGATCTCCTGATTCTAGTTTTGTATGTGGATGACTTAATTATCAAAGGGAGTTCTTCATCCTTGATTTAAAATGTTCAACAAGTATTGATGAAACAATTTGATATAATAGATATTGGTCTTTTGCACTATTTTCTTGGTCTGTAGGTTCTTTAATATTCATAAGGAATCTTTATTTTTCAGCAGAAGTATTCCCTTGACTTACTTCAACACTTTGGCATGGTTGATTGTAAGTTTCAACCTACTCCATTCTAGTTAGGTGTCACTCTTCATACAAACTTCTCTTCACCGCAAATCAATATGTCATTGTATCAACAACTGGTTGGGAGTCTATTATATTTGACTCATACACATCCTGGCATCTCCTTTGTAGTTGGGCTTGTATCTTGGTTCTCTCAGGACCACCATGAGAGTCACTAGAAGGGATCTAAGCACATTCTCAAGAATATTCGGGGCTCTACAAGGTTTGGCATTTAGTACACCTCAGGTGCTTCTTAGCTTGGGTGTTTCACTAATTCTCATTGGGATGGTTTTGTTGATGATCAAAATCCCTCTTAAGAATTTGTTTATCGCCTCATATCTACTCCCATTGCTTTCTCTTGTAAAAAGAAACCAACAATTGCACTATCACATGCAGAGGTTGAATATCATTATGTTGTTCTTGCTAGTTAAGAAGTCTTTTGGCTACGACAACTATTGATAGAGTTTGGCATTTCACTAGATCATGCCACTACTCTATGGTGTGATAATCAAAGTGCCATTCACATATTTTTCAACCCAGTTGAGCATCAAAGAACAAAGCACATTGAGATTCACATGCACTTCATTCGAAAACTCATCCATGATGGTGTCTTTCGCTTGGAGTACTTTCATAATGAAGAGCTTGTTGTTGACATCTACACTAAACCTTTGGCATCCCCTCATTTTCTTCATTTATGATCGATGCTTGAGGTTAAGGAAGTTATCCTTAGGGGGTCATCTTGAGTCTGCCTACCTTCACTTTTTATGATGTATTCTCTTTTGGGGAGGAGTTTTTTCCTACGGATTTTTCTTCTTTTCTCCAGTTATAAGACTTTGTACATGGGCACATTATCAGGCCTTGTTGTCAAAACCCATATTTGTTCTTCTTTGTTCCTCCCTATGTTTCGCTTATGGGGGGTTGTTAGTGTGTTTTCTTAAACCGTAACTATTTCTAAACACACGACAACTTGTGTGAGCTAAGCTCACATAGATTCTTTCAACTTCCCATCTAATCTTAGGTGCTTGTTGGGCCTCCTCAATCCTATAAATTGAGGACTCCCTTACGTATTATAATCAAGTGGAGATTAATAGACCACCTATGCTCCTGTAGGAGGTTTAGTTTTGTAGCCCTTTGCATACTTGTGTCTTTTTCACAAAATCGAGAAACAAAATTTCCATTTGGTTGACTACTATCATGTTTTTCATTGGAAAAATGGGAAGGTTGATTCACTACCTAAGAAAGCTAGACATATGACACAAGGATCTCTAAGGTCAAATGAAGCTCTCTCCACCCACTTTCTACCTTAGACGTATGAAAAAGAAAAAAAAGGTTTGTGGTTGATTTGATCCTCAACCTTCTCATCATTAATTACATGAACTTGGTTGTACATTATGACCCCATCTCTCCTCTCTCATGGTGGCAACGAAGCACTTAACACATGCTCTATCATATCCCCATGCCAAGTTTTATTACCTCTTAGGCTCCCCCCATTCACATTTGGGATTTCATTTTCTCATTTCATCACTTTGTGTCGCTAGAGATTACTCTGTTGCTCCTTCATGTGCTCTCGCATGGGGTTCAACTTGTGGCTTTGGGTTCTAGTTCTTCGGTATTTTGAACTGTTTCCATGCAAGTAATCTTTCCCACAGTTCATCATGTGTGATCCAAGTGGATATCGGTGGCCACCCACCTTTTCCAACTCGCTCAAAACAATTTTCTGGCAATTTTGAGAATTTACTAATTTTAGCAGTTTTTAACTTTCGGGGCCATTTTGAGGGCCTAAATGAAGGATTTTTTGGATTGAGCTTCTTAATAATAGCCAAAATCTTTGATTGATCCCCTTAAATGAATCTCCTCGATGATACCTTTCCAATGGGTTATCGTGCGCTTAAAACGGAGAACATATCCAAAAGTTACGACCCCGAGAAGTTGATGTACTAACTTACCCAAACGGGCCCACATGACTTTTGGCCCTTCATCTCCTAGAGTTAGGTTTTTGGATGTATAGGATTTTTGACATTCCTGTTTATTGTAAAAATGACTTCAGAGCCTCATTGAAATCATCTTCTTACGAATGAGCGCGACTGTCACATCTCTTCTCAGAGATAAGCCACCACCATTCCAGCAAGCTTGTTTTCCATTGCATTTTACAGTTTCAGCTTATTTCCTTATTGAATAGAAAACCAGTTTTACTATATCTCTTTTGTTCCGTGTTAAGCATCTTTTAATAATTTGTATTCATTTCGTTCTGCTCATAAAATCCGGATCAATGTGTGCACACATGGGAGTTCCATTGTAGCCTTTAAAGTGTTTTGGTGGATTGGCCTCTAGCATTTTCAAGTGTTTGCAGAGCACTTGGTTCTTCCTCTACCATACTTGGTTCCCGATTTCAATTCCCCGCTGACACTGTATTGTCTCTCCTCAAACTTTATTAGCATGAAGTTCTCCATGTGGGGGCGCAGTCAGCCTCTATGTGTCACAACTCAAACTGTGAAATGGAAGGCATGAAAGGGAAACTGAGATACCTGCAACAGGAGCTGCCAATTTTGCACGAATTCAACACTGAGAAAACGCTCTAAGACAAAGAAGAAATGAGGGACAAGGAGATAGCAATTTTCTTGAGGCAAGTTAAAAGACACTCTAAGCAAATTCAGGCCCTCGGAAAGGAAATTTGTGAGGTGCAACCAAGACACAATCAACATCAAGCATTGGCTCCTGCTATGGATCTCAAGCCTCTTGTGAAGTCAATCAACACTTGCAACAACGACGACAATGCAACAATAATAAAAACCCTAGGCATAGATAAATAGAGCTCTGAAGCTCAAGTAACTCAGGGTCCATGCAATGTAAAACTAGGTTTTTTTGTTAAGAACCCATGTGTGGATATACTCTTGGAAGTATGAAAACTTTTTTTGTATCTAAAACAACGGTCATATAGCATCTAAGGTTGCTTGTTTCTTTAGTCATGCTAAAGCCCCCTTTTATAATGCAATCTTATCATAGTGTTTAATATATATATATATATATATATACTAATACCAATTAGAAACTACCAAATTTATGAATCAATATTACTTAATTCCCTTTAATGAAACGTTGAAAGGTTATTTAATGGAATCGAAACCTTAAAATTTGAGAACAAAAGAATCCGGAAGAAAAATGTCTGATTAGTGGAACTGATTGTGACTTAGCTCATTCTGACCTTAAACAACAATTACATCATACATGTTCGATTCGATGGAATATGAATGAACAGTGTGTATTGGCAAAGTTCATTGAATGTGCAGGTGGAAATGCTTTCGTCCAGGTTCAATGAATGTATGTGTCGTAATCGTTTCAAACCCTTCTGACTCGTGAGTGCAAGATGAAAGCTTGATAAACATTAATTAAGCGAAGACTTGTACAGTACGTATTGTAAGATGCGAATATATTGGCTGTCATGGCGATAACCACAGGCCGGCACAGCCCAATGACGTAAGAAAGTAAGTAACGTCACGCTCTGATAACGACGACGATGACGATGGCTGAATCATGACTGGTTCTTAACGCCGGGAGTTCCTTCAAGCACTTCGTCGGATCGAAAATGGATGAATTCGCTGAAGTGTTTGGAGGAACTCAGGGAGTCACTGAACTGCCGAACTGCTTCCGCAGCGTCTACAGTTAGTGATTACTGCAATGATCAATCCGATGATAATATGCAATCCTGTTGGTAATTCTCAGTTCCTTTATGAATCCCATTTATTCGTCATGAAAATGTTGTTGTCTGGATACATTTACTAGTTTCTTTTCTTGCCCACTTATCAATTAGTTTCGTCTGCAAATTTTCATTTTGTATTAATTAATTTTTGGATATGTGCAACTTTATTTTACTGTGTTCCATGATAATTATTCACTGATTTGAATTTGGTGTGAGGATGTATCCTCGACCTCGAACGAATACAATTAACGTTACCTCCCAGTTCCTTTTCGCTTCTCTCAAGCCTGCCCAACCTAATAGATTAGGATAATACTCCAAGTTTTCTTCTAAACTTGAGTTAGCCATGACTCCACTTTCGATGCCAATGAATGGAATCACTAATAGGCCGCATAATTATTAGTAACAATTTAAAATCTACTCGTTCGTAGTATCAACCTTCGATCCAATAATTTTTTTCTATTTTATCTCATCATGTTTACTCTTAAAAATTGGGATTTCTGTTTTTCTGGGTATGTTACACGATTTGGAGCCATGAATCTTGGTTGCAATCACAATACAGCCAACAATATTCATTGTGATGAATATGTGCACATGGCTATATCGATGTAGTTTGAGGAGTATGCAGGCCACCAGCCATGTTAGCTAGTATCGCCATGCGAGGCTCTATTGAGGAGAGCAAGTATTGTTTTGAACGTATATCACTTGAGCACCACATGATATCCTAGCAAGGGGACCATATAGTATGTGGGATTGAAATAAAAAAATATTAGAAAAACTTGTTAAGATCTGAAAAGCTCCCCAAGTGCTCTAAAGTACGTTCTAGGATTATAATAGGACTAATGGAGAATGTCCAGGGACATTTAACTCCTAGGTGCTTAAGTAAAGAAACATGCAAATTTTAATTAAACTCTCTTGTTTCACCTTATAATATGAAGAGTTTCAGCATTATCTTATTGGCACATAGTTGAAAAAGTAGGGACTAAAAATCCATTTTTAGTGTTTTAGTTGTGCTTTTAGATGTGTTGGTAGATAATTTGGTTTTCATGCTAATAGACACCATCCATTCCTTTCCAATAGATTCTATTAGATTGGTTTGTTTGGGATCACAATTTTTTGTAAAGCTACCTCGATATTTTAGAGTCTTAGAGTGGTCTAATGTAACATCCCTAACCCATCCAAGGAACATTATTGTGCAGAATATTCATATAAGCAAAAATTTTGCTAATTAAATGAATTCATTTAGTTTTTTTATATGAATATTCTGCATTGTAATGTTTCTCGAATGGGTTGGGGGACGTTACATTATGGTAGCAAAACCCTAGTTCAAACATCGGGCTTGTATGGGCCAAGATGGATACAAATTCGTGAAATTCGTCGATGTAGATTTTGTCTGTGACACGTTTGGGGAAAAATGAATATTTTAGAGAGAATTCCCCAATTTTGTGAGTGAACTTCAAGTTTTAATGGTCGTCTGTAGAGTTAAAGACAGTTTGGCTAATCGACAACTGAGATTGTGTTTGATCTCATGATTGACGATCGAGATTCACTATCATACATTTAAAAATTCATAAGGATTCGACCATTTAAAAGGTTGATGGGATCAATGAACGGGATTAAATTGAGGGGTTGTGAAATGGATATGATCGATGATTTGTATTCATCTGGGTTTTTGTTCAAAATTTTCTAAGTGTGAGGTTCAACAATAGAACCCGTCGACGATCGATGGTCAGATCGACGAGTTTGGCGAAGTGTTGGAAATTATCCAAAAAAAATCGTTGACGATCGATGGATAGATCATCCGAAATGATGAAGATTTTTGGTCGGCCATAAGACATCTCTGACTGTCAATGGTTGAAGGTCCGGGTTCGGTCGAATTTGATGAAGTATTTTCAATTGCCATGAACGTCGACGATGGTCGATGGGCCAATCATCGAGGGTCGACCGATTTTGGTGAAATGTTCAAATCAACCAAGTGAAGTCGTCGATGGTTCGATGTCGACCGAAGTCGTTGAGGTATCTGGGCTGTACAAGAGAATCGGTCGATGGGGAAAAGAGGATGATAACACCATCATCCACGTGTCATGCCATGTCAACATCCCCATGTCATGCCACAACACCCAACTTGACACCTTAGGATGATGTATCATGACACGTCATCATCCATGTGTCATGCTACATCAGTAGTTTCCATGTCATCCATTAGAAGTGGTCGATGGACGATGGTCAAATCGATCGGTTTGGGAAGGTGTATTCAACAACCATCGGGGATTGTCGATCCCTGATGGGTCAATGGTCGGGCGTTGGTCAAAGTTGTTGGGAGTTCCATTCACCAACAAAGGTTTCCAACAATTGACGATCCATGTCTAGGTCGGTCGTGTTGGAATTGTGTGCAAGTTGGTCGTCAGGGAGTTGAATTGATGGTCAATGGTCAGGTTGGTAGTTTAGGGAAGTATTATGAGTGCTTTTATCGCACGGTTTGTAGGAAAGGTCCAAGAGCTTGAGTCAGGGCTTGAAACCGGCGTAACAGGAGCTTCCCCACCCACTGTCACCTCGATGGGGGGCTCTTTCTATTAGGAGGGCAAGTCCAAGGGAGACGTCCCTAAGGCAATCTGGTTTAAAGAAAGGCTAAAGGGTAAAGGCCAAGTCAAGGAAACCCCCTTTCACAGATTGCTTCCCAAGAAGAGATAGTCAAGGAGATAAGACCACTGATGATGCACCTGTTTGCGAGACAAAACAAAGAAAACTAGAAAGTGCTTGCAGTGGGTTAATACTTCATGAAAATCAATGACTATCTTCAAATGTATATATGAGCAATGAATAAATATAATTATTGACGAAGTCAATGATTATCAAACAAAGGGAAAAGTCACTTCTTCAATAAGTACATCAAGAGCATTCAATGTGTGTAATTAAACCATGTA